>JAMPIV010009922.1:230000-392500 GCA_024509875.1 Oreohelix idahoensis
TTGCGGGACCTCTCACTAGGACCAAGAGGAGGAACAGTTACATTCTGACTCTGGTGGACACTTGTTCTATGTGGGGGGAGGCGGTAGCCCTGTCATCAATCGATTCGAAGCATGTGGCAGAGGCATTACTCACAATCTTCACTAGGTTAGGCTTTCCCAACCAAATCTTGACTGATAATGGCTCACAGTTCAAGGGGAAACTAACGGAAGAAGTATTCAGGATCTTTCAAGCCAAACACTTTCATTGTAGCCCGTACCATCCCCAAGGAAACGGCCAAGTGGAAAGATTTAACGGGACGCTCATTTCGATCCTGAGAAAGTTGGCACATGAAAACCAAGATACATGGGACCAGTACCTTCCCGCCGCCCTGTTTGCTTATCGGGAGGTACCCCATAGTTCAACAGGTATGGCACCGGCAACCCTGTTGTTTGGGAGGCCAATAAAAGGTCCATTGGAAGCCTTGTTAAGGACCTGGACCGATGAAATGGCAGAAGAAAATATTACCTCATCATATCAATATGTGAACGAGCTGACCACTCGTCTTAAAACTGGCTGGAAACTTGCAAATGAAAATTTGAGACAAGCCAGGAAAAAGCATGCTGCCTATTATAATAAGAAAGCGAAGAACAGAGAATTAGCTGTGGGAGAGAAGGTGCTTCTTCTACTGCCCGGCAGCCACTATAAATTGCAAATTGGATGGCAAGGTCCATATACTGTTCTAGAGAAGGTGTCTAGAACAAATTATAAGATAGATAAGAAGGGGAAAGAGAAAATCTATCATGTGAATCTCCTGAAAAAATATCTGGACAGAGAAAACCAGGAGGAGACACACTTACTGACCTTGTCTGTTGCAATGGAAATGAAAAAGGAACCACTCACCTCTCATGAATATCCCTTACATCCCTGTGAGACCGCTGCACAGGTAAAAGTCAGTACACACTTAACGAAAAATCAGAGGGAGAGAATTCAACAGGTTCTAGATGATCATACAGATGTGTTAATGGATAAACCGGGGCACACCCATTTGTTGGAGTATGATATGCAGTTAATAGACCCAACACCTATCTGTATGAGAGCCTATACGATTCCTTTCGCTAAGGAAAAAGCATTGAAGGAGGAGATAGATTATTTGTTAAAAGAAGGGATTATCTCTCACAGTGAATCTCCTTACAGCTCTAGTGTGGTTTTGCTGAGGAAACCATCTGGAGAACATAGACTGTGCATCGATTACAGGAAACTGAATGCTGTCACAGAGAGGCAGGTGGATCCATTACCTGATACAAATCAGCTGTTTGCCAGGCTGAATAAAGCAAAATATTTCTCTAAGGTGGATCTGAGCAAAGGCTCTTATCGGATTCCAGTAAGGCCTGGGGTAAGACCTTATTTAGCCTTCAGCACCTCGGAAGGACATTATGAATTCAACATGTTGCCATTCGGGTCGAAAAATGCTCCGAGTGTGTTTTCTAGGATGATGAGAAAATTGCTGGATCCCCTGAATAATCCATGCATCACAAACTTCATGGATGATATTCTCATAGCTACTGAAACATTTGAGGAACACATTAACTCTCTGAATATGTTGTTTGATCGACTTAGAGAGACAAATTTGACCGCTAGACCGACAAAATGCTTTGTTGGATGTAAAGAACTGGAATTCTTGGGACACACAGTACATCAGGGAAACATGACCCCTGACCCCAAGAACCTAGAGAAATTGAAAAAAACACCAAGGCCACAGACAAAGAAAGATGTGCGATCTTTTGTCTCATTATGTGGTTTCTACCAAAAGTATATTAAAAACTTTAACTCCATATGTGCTCCGTTGACTGATTTAACGCGCAAAGGAAATCCTGATAGAATTACTTGGTCAGCGCAGTGTGAATTAGCCTACCAAGAGTTGAAGGAAAAGCTCACAAGCAAGCCTATTTTGAAATTACCTGACTTGAGTCAAGAATTCATTGTGAGAACGGATGCTAGTAATATAGGTTTGGGTGCAGCTCTATTACAAAGGTAAAATTCACTTGATGGGGAATTAACCCCAGATGCTTATGCTAGCCGTAAGTTGAACACAGCAGAACAAAAATATTCAACAAGTGAAAAAGAATGTTTAGCTGTGATATGGGCTATAAAAAAGTTCCAGATTTATCTCTATGGTAAATCATTTAAGATCCAAACAGATCATAAACCACTCGTGTTTCTGTCACAAGCAAGGTATGAAAATGCTAGATTATTACGTTGGTCGTTGCTAGTACAGCCATACCAGTTTACCATAGAATATAGGTAGTTAATTTATCTACGTGTATTTCGAATTATGAACTGACATATGATAGTCTGTTCTAAAGTGGGGAGATGTGTGGTGATATTCTAAATACAATATCTAAATTAGAATATAACAGTATAGTGCATAAAGTCAACGATAGGATAGAACTAAAAATTGTAGTCGGGAATTGTTGTCGTCACCCACGCCTTCAGCGTATTAATTAGTCGACAACGCAGTATAACCTAATAAAAGGTACCCCTTTTCAAATTCGTCCTTGACAATAAACGTACCACTTTTCCAAGTTCAAATGGAGTATTTGCCTAGAATACATTGTAGAGGGGAGGGGAACGGATAGATAACCCAATGCTAATCGCGTCTCGCATTGTTTCTAAAAATAAAACCAACTTGCTAGCCTTGCCTAGGGCGATTTTCAAAATACGATGCAAAAGTTAGAACATGTAGACGATTGGGTCACGAAAACAGGTTTAGCTCTTGTTGCGAATGACGTAATTCTCACGTACTACGAGAGAATCGTAATTAGTGCAAAAAGACATGAATAGGTTGGTTATTGTAGGAAAAATATGGAATTTGAACCAAGCCACCTAGCCCTATAAAAATTATATCTTCGTGTACCTTAGGACTTCCTGAGCACGAATAGGGTGTTAGTTACACAAATAGTCCATTAAATAATCAAATATTGGTAATAATACTATAGTGGATCGGACAGACTGTCAGGACAAGTCATGCCTGCTTAATTTTTTATGGCATATTTTTTTGGAAAAAATTAGGGGAAATAAAGACTAAGAAGGTACGAGAAATTGGATTGGATGAAATTTGAAGGAAGGCGAAATATTATTATCTGACCTCAAAACTAAAATTATACTAACCGAGTAACGTAGGAACTGTTGAATTTTATTTTGAAAGACTTTATTTACAATTGAGAGATGGAAAATCATTGGCCAGCTTACCAAAGCTGCGTTTGAAATTATAAGGCTTTGTCGCCATTTTTCAAAAACCTTAGATGAAGCAGGTGCGTTGAGAGCAGCATTGCTGTAGACCATATTTATCTCAGCAGTCTGGACAAAGGCAGAAAGAACGAATGTGTAATTCTATTGCCAGTCAACGTATAACTTGTGTGTTTTTCATTGAATATTGTGGTAAGATGACTATTAATTATCTTTTATTTAAAATAAATAAATGTGAGAGAATGTTAGATGAAAAGCCATCATGATTAGTCAGTACATAGGTCCCCAGCAACCACTGTCAGGGCCTATAAGGTATCCATTGTATATAAGCTACCAGAGTGAGGTAGATACCAAAGAACATGCAGGGGGCATCATGAATCATATCACCCATCCTATTTTATAGAAAGAGATCAGTGCAAATGGCAGAGGCGTAACAGCCATTAGGGAAAAGATGAGAATCTGGTATAAATTGTTCCATCAAAGTAGAGTGGAGGAGCAGGGTTGGTCAGAGAAGAACTGACCATGTTCTTTTGTTGAATTGTATTATTATTTGTGAATTTGGTGGAATTGAAGTGATGTTGAGACAGGCACATAACTTTCATTTGCAGGGGTTCTGCTGGCACTTATCTGGTGTCAATGAATTGTCTGAGTGAGAAAGTCTACACTATTGTGAGGAGTCCCTCTTACTAAGTCTGTACTCAAGCATTTGAAAGACCAGAGAAGACTGTGGCTTGTGGCCGACTCTACGACAACTGCTGTGATTCCTGGGTCCAGATAAGTCATAATATCTGGCCTGGGACAACTTATCATAAAAAACTTTGGACAGATCTCCATTATACTAAATACAGTTCCATCAAAAGTGCCTAAAATAAACAGTGAGATAATTAACAAAAGAACACTGGAATGAGGATAAATTCCCAACCTGTATATATATATATATATATATATATATATATATATATATATATATATATATATATATATATATATATATATATATATATATATTATATATATATATATATATATATATATATATATATATATATATATATATATATATATATATATATATATATATATATATATATATATATATATATATATATATATATATATATATATATATATATTTATATATATATTTATATATATATATATATTTATATATATATATATATATCCCGTGTGTTACCGGGGCCCGAAAGGGGAGCAGAGAATAGTAACACTGCACCCTACCATGCATGTCGTAAAAAGCGACTATGGAGGGTTGGGCATGGGGCTGTTTACCCCGTCCCGTAAAAACTTCGCACAGTGGGCTGATCACCTGCTTGCTAGTTACTCTGATTACGGAAACAACGATAGATTGTTTGGTCTGTTGTTGTCCCACAAAGACGCCATAGGCGTGGTGGAAACGATAGATTGATCAATTTGTTGTTGCCCTAAGACGCCACTAGGCGTACTGGCCACGGACTGCTTCGTCGGTTGGTGGCTAAGGACGGAAGAAGAAGAATATATATATATATATATATATATATATATATATATATATATATATATATATATATATATATATATATATATATATATATATATATATATATATATATATATATATATATATATATATATATATATATATATATATATATATTGTAATTCAACTGAGTTGTGGTCCTGACCCAAAATAATTTTAGGTTCAGGACAAATAAATTTGAAAAAGAAATTCAAAACCATAAAATTTACTCACTGGTGTTAGTCAAGTTCCTAATAGCATTTAATATCTGTATGTATATGTGTTTGTATTGAATTCTTATAGCATCACTCTTACATTACCCTAGACACTGTATGTAGCTTTCAGTCGCGCTAGTCAAGAAAGAATATAACTTAGAGTGAGATCGTAAGGTGGTATTAAGAAAGGTTCTCTGTAACACAGCTGTCCATTGTCTACCTCAGAGACCTTCACAGTTGACCTCACTCAAGTACAACTATATGCACACCATTCTTCTTAACATCAAAACCCACCACAACCAGGAGCGGTTACCTCTAGAATACTTTGGAGACGTGCCCTTGTCACACAGACAAAGTGACGGAATGAGCGGCACCAACATATCAGCAATTTGGATGCTAAGTTATAAGTTTAGCAGGTCACCTCAAAAGACTAAATTTTTATCTCCCAAATCTAGATCTGTGATGAACCATAATTTCTCATAATTACCATTTCATATTTATTTATATTTGTTTCAAAGTAATTGAGCATTACATTTGTGTATGTTGATTTTGACAAATTCATAGTTGAATTAATCATTACAGAGAGAAAGGCATATGTATGATCCAGAACCTCTAGTATATATTTTAATATATGTACACATCTATATGGAGCTAATAAAAGGAATTTCGTTGAATTAAATCGGCTGGGTAAAAATCATTTGTATCCATCTTCGCGAAAGGCGGCGTGTCAGATACAAAGTTAACGTGCTAAGACTGATTCAGCATTGTTCTTAACTTCTGAAATATATTGTGGAAACTCCATTGAGGTAGAAGCATCTTTAGCCTTCTATCTACAACTCTGCCAAGAGTAATCTTGAGCGGGGGTAGACACCTGTGAAGACCCAAATTAGATACTCAAGCTTTCTGCCTCTGTTGGACCACTAGTGCAGAGCAAGGGAGGCAACCCGTGACACAGTAGCACCTGAAGAGATATATGAATGTGACAAGAAACTTAAAAAACACAAAGACCTCAGTACAAATAGCAAGGAGCAGAAGTAGTTTGGTGTCTGTGACACATTAATGTCAAGAATGGAGCAAAAAATACGTAGGACAGAAGTGAATACGTAGTTAGATTTGTCACGGGCTGCTTCCTCTTTGCTCTGCAGTGTTGGTCTAACTATTGATAATGATGCTTATACGTCGAGTAGTTTCACAAGATATTTCATAAGTCAAAAACAATGCTGAGTGAGTCTGAGCGCGTTAACTTTTTATCTGACCCGCCGCCTTCTGTGAAGATGTATATTGTATGATTTAGCTCGTTCAAACCCGCAGCTGATTTAATTCATCAAAATACTTCTTATTAGCTCGATATAGATTATATATATCATCATCATCATGTGACGTATTCTTTCCAGAACGTTGTCTCCATTACAGCTGCTCTGAACGCATCACGATTCTGGGCAAGTCGACCTGCATCAGCCAAAGGCAAGTTCAGACTCTCTGTGATGTCCTGGGTCCACCGTCGTCTAGGTCGACCCCTTCCCCTTTTTCGAGGGAACGTGCCTTCCATCACTATTTTTTCCAGATTATTATGTCTTTTTATATGACCGAAAAATTTCAGCTTCCTTATTGCAATGATATTTAGGAGCCAATGTTCCTGTACGTTTAGTGAGTGCAGTACTTCTCTGTTGGTCTTTTTTTCTGTCCAGGGTAATCTCAACATCCTTCTGTAGCATTTCATTTCGAATGATGTAACCTTTTTTGCAAATGTTTTATTGAGTGTCCAAGTCTCGCAGCCGTATGTTGCTACTGGGAATATACATGCTCTGATCAGTTGTAACTTTGTTTCTTTGCTTGTGCCTTGCCATAGGTTTTTCATCTGAATTAGTTTATGTGAAGCAATTGCAAGTCTTCTTTTAATTTCTACTGCACAGTCGCCAGAGCTGTTGATGATTGATCCTAAGTATTCGAATTCATTAACACTTTCCAGTTCTTCGTTATCAATTTCAATTTCTGGTTTGATCTTTACTTTGTCTTTTGTCAATACTTTGGTCTTCTTGGTGTTAAGGTATAGATTCTGGACCTCGCTGTGTTTTTTTGGTGGACAGAATTAATTGTTCAAGTCCTTCTGGGTTGGTCGATTGGAGGACTGTGTCGTCAGCATATCTGATTTCCGGGATCTGGTACCCGCCGATGTTAAATGAGTCAAACTCTGTGTGTTCTTGGTCATCTCTTACGTTTCTCATGATATTTTCGGCATAAATGTTAAACAGGTAAGGGGAAAGGGTACAGCCTTGTCTTACTCCTTTCTGTACTTCAAACCATTCTGATGTTTCCCCCTCTATTCTTACGGCTGCCTGTTGTTCTTGGCACAGCAGTGCGATGAGTTGTATAAGGTGGTTTGGAAATCCCATATTTTCCATAACAGTCCCTAACTGCTGATGTTGTACACAGTCGAAAGCTTTGGTGTAATCAATGAAACAAGTATGTAGGTCAACGTTGAATTCTCTACACTTTTCTATGATGATCCTCATGTTGAATATATGATCTCTAGCGCCTCTACCTGGTCGAAAACCCGCCTGTACTTCGTTTATTTCTGTTTCTAGCTTTTGTTGCATCCTTTTCATTATGATTTGTAATAGTATTTTGCTGGTATGGCTTAGATTATATATATATATACTACTGGACAAAAGTTAAGGGCCGCCATTCAGTTTAGACAAGGTTTATATAATTCTTCGTGAGTAGGGTCGATTTTCCAAATGTCCGGTAGCTTGAAATCTCTCAAGAAGTCTCTGAATGGTAGAGTGGGACACTGCTAAACGTCTTGCAACATGACGAACAGATTGACCATCCTGAATCCATGCCATGGCTCGACCACGGTCTACAGTGCTGAGACTTCTCCTTGGTGGCATGGCTAATGCAGTGATCATTTCGACCACTTGTCATACTGATTTATTGCATACCAACGGTGAACACTCTTTACCGATGATCATTTTCCACGTGCATTCAAATTCAACTCACTTTTTCACCTTTTGAACTAGTGGGGCGTGTTGCAAAAACCACGAGTTTTTGCAGCAACAATGGCAATTTTCACGTGCGGGTTAAAGTGACCCAGTTTTTGGACATTTAAAAAAATTAACCTAGTGCACACAGAAATGTATACACATTTCTCTGAGCTCAGTTTTAATGACATTTTCACTTGTCTTTACAGTTTGCCATTCAGTTTAGACAAGGTTTATATAATTGATTGGCAAACTGTAAAGACAAGTGAAAATGTCATTAAAACTGAGCTCAGAGAAATGTGTATACATTTCTGTGTGCACTAGGTTAATTTTTTTTAAATGTCCAAAAACTGGGTCACTTTAACCCGCACGTGAAAATTGCCATTGTTGCTGCAAAAACTCGTGGTTTTTGCAACACGCCCCACTAGTTCAAAAGGTGAAAAAGTGAGTTGAATTTGAATGCACGTGGAAAATGATCATCGGTAAAGAGTGTTCACCGTTGGTATGCAATAAATCAGTATGACAAGTGGTCGAAATGATATATATATATATATATATGAAAAGGAAAGAGACCCCGATGCCATCACAAGAACAGCTATGCTTTGAACCCCTGAAGGAAAACGAAAGAGAGGCCGACCAAAAACAACCTGGCGGAGGACTGTGGAGGCTGAGATGCAAAGAACGAACCAGAGTTGGGGCGCTGTACGAAGGATGGCCACCGACCGAGCAAAGTGGAATCAATTTGTTGTTGCCCTACAAGACGCCACTAGGCGTGATGGCCACTGACTGCTTTGACGGTCGGCGGCTAAGGATCAAAGAAAGAAGAAGAAGAAGAATATATATATATATATATAGGTATATATCTGTATATATATATATATATATATATATATATATATATATATATATATATATATATATATATATATATATATATATATATGGAGAGAGAGAGAGAGAAGAAGGGTTGCTCAGAAAGTAATGCCCCACATTTTTATATTTTTTTTTTTTTGCTCATCCCAGAATAAAGATGGCAAAGCGAAAATTAACAGGTAGCAACATTGATGTTTCCCGCGTACATGTGCGTAATTGCATGGTCGTCCGACAGATAGCGCCGCTGTAGTAGTCTGTGAAAATGGAGTCTGTGTACAACACGCGTTACAAATAAAGAGCTGTAATTGAATTCTTGGTGGCGGAGAAAGAAAGTGTGGGGAACATTCAAAAACATTTGTGTGCTGTGTATAGAAGTTGTGCAGTCGATAGGAGCACCGTTGGACGCTGGGTTCAGAGAGTGAAGGCTTCAGGAAGTGGAGAGACGGAACTGCATGACTGGAAGCGATCTGGGCGTCCTGCCACAGCCACCAGCCCAGACATGTTGCAGCGCGCCGATACCATTATTCGTGAGGATCATCGCATCACAAGTCGACAATTGGCCCTACAGCTTTCAGTCAGCAATGGAAGTGCGATAGCAATTATCGACGCTCTCGTATATTCGAAGGTATGCGCAAGATGGGTTCCTCGAAGTCTCACAACCGACCACAGACGTCAAAGGAAAAACATATGTTCTGAATTGTTGGAGCGTTTTGAGCGGGAGACCTTTTTGTCCCGGATCGTCACCCCCCCCCCCCTCCCCCCCCCCCCCCCGCCCTATAGTCCTGATCTGGCGCCCTCCGATTTTCATCTTTTTGGGCCACTGAAGGATGTACTGTGCGGGACAAGGTTTGAAGATAACGAGAGCGTGATTCGTGCAGTGAGGACATGGCTACGTGAACAGGAAACGAGCTGGTACAGGGAAGCCATGAATGCCCTTGTTTCGCGCCAGTGTAAGGCCGTAGAAGTGGACAGAGAAATCAGTTACTTTAACACTTGTAAATAAAAGTTCGTTGGTGATTTTAAAAAATAATTTTCTTTACGGAAATTATTTAGGCTTAATGAATATAGGCAAATAAAGTTCGGTCATGTTTGGCCTGTTAAAATTTGGACTTGCCAAAATGCTGAAGTGCCGATGCTGCTTTTTCGTAGATTCGTCTCTCTGGTGAAGGCACGTTTCAGATCAGGTCAGAAAGTAACCTCTCCTGGTCAAGGCAAGACTTTTCACCACCCGTGGAATGCAGGTTTACAAATGTCGATCCAGCTCTTGAACTCAAAATGGTAGCACAGCAAATGGTCTCTCCGGGTCGTACCACAAATATCGAGTCGCCTCGTACTGGTATCGCAAACTTTAGAGGGAATAAAAGAACAAATTCCTCTGCAAAGTCTTTGTTTTCCTGATGTTAATCAGGCACCTTTCCCGCTGTCTGTTTTCTGTTTGTTTTCTCAGATTTTTACTCTCCCTGAGCGTATATCATATCACTCATGATAATGAAAAATAACCATTATGTCAGTTCGTTTAATGAAAAACTTATGACGGGACTGCAGCAAGTGGCTTGTGCCTGAAGCAACATATTAAGTTTACATACATTCATACAATGATAACATTCAACTATACACATGTTGATGTAATCATCACTCATTCCCTGCTTCATTTGGAGTCTGTGGTTACATCTGCTTCCGTTCCCTGGGAGAACGCGCATGAAGCAATCGCCATCGCTTGCTGTCGTGGTTTATGGATGTATCCTTTTCACATGCTGAAGTTGCCAGCCTCGTATGGACTTGTACCACCACCAGCAGGTACAAACAGGTCCAATTAAATCATAAAAAATATGTTTCAACTCACCTCAATAACTGAGAAATATTGGACCTCTTGCTCAGGTAAATAGTCTTCGCAACTTGATATAGATGCCTAGAAAACACGTCGGGGTATTTAGTTCTACTAACAATCCCTCTGAGACTTTGTGAGTAAGTCCTGTATGCGTCCGGTTTATGTATGAATAACTTAGGATTTCCTTGCTGTAGTGTTTAGAAGTGTTCCTCTAAGTCCGGTATTATATAAAGTCAGAATTTTAACTTCTATTGTTTCCTGGCTTCAGTCCGAGCTGTCTACTTGACGATTTCGGGAATGCAGTGTAGTGTGTCTAAAAAGTCCTACATTATATCTCAGACTTCACCCACGCACTCTTGTTGTCTACTACTAGGCAACTCCCTATCAGAGCGATTGTATATGACAACTCGAATTGCCAAACCAATGGCAATCAAAGTACATGTTACAATAGAGTAGTGCTTATGAAATTTCCTGCGTGACTCATACGTTTGAGAATTTAAACAGTCACTTTCCATATATGGAATTGTGATGTCCGTACAGCGTTGTCAAAGTTTATTTATATCACACTTCCCGCGTTTATCTATAATGACCTATCCCAAGTAATACGGAAGTCTGAATACTTAGTCTGCCGATCTCTTGTATCACATGACTTGTCGCAATCCGACTGCCTGTCTAGACAAATCGTGGTCTATGCAATTAAACCCGTTTTGCAAGTCCAGTCTACTGTCGGGTCGTAAGTGATCACGCAATCTTGAATATACACTTTATGCTCACATTTACCTGGAGTCAATGTGGTATTATCTCATTTAATGATTCAATTAATCTCTCAGGGATGGGCGATTGTCTGGCTCTTTCATACATCGAAGCGTGAAACGTGAACAATGATAGTAGCAAAAAAGGGTAACAATTATAATTAGAAGATATTATGTGGGTTTAATATTCCGAAATAATAAAAGCGATGAGAGGAAGTTATGAAAAAGCAAACGAGCCATAATGTCATCATCATCATCATCAGTTGCCATCTCCACAACGAAGGTTGGCTGTAATGGACCTCCAACGTCTTCTGTCTCTTGTCTTGGTGGTGCACTCTGATAGACTCTTTCCTGACCATCTCTTGATGTTATCTTCCCACTTACAGCGATGTCTTCCCCTTGCACGTTTGACTTCAACTCTCCCTTCTGTTATGGTCTTCTGCAAGGTGTTATGCCTTTTTATGTGGCCATAATGTCACAAGATTTCAATGTCGGGCAATAAGATTAGATATAGGAGGTTGAGGTTAGTAACAAGATTTAAATGTCGGGCAATAAGATTAAGTATAGGAGACAGCTCATAACTTTTACAAACAAAGATGACTACAAGCTAAATTAAAACGTCTTCTTTTTTATCCTTAGCCGCTGACTGTCAAAGCAGTCAGTAGCCATCACACCTTATGGCTTCTTATAGGACATCAACAAACTGCTTCCACTTTGCTCAGTCGGCGGCCATCCTTCGTACAGTGCCCCAGCTCTGGTACATTCTTTGCATGTCGGCCCCACAGTTCTTTGCCATGTTGTTTTTGCTTGTTCCGTCGTCTGGTGTTACTATAACTAAAACAACTGATTAGAAAATAACAAGATCGTTGGCGGCAAATATTTGTCAATTAAGTTAGAAGATCACAAGATACACTTGTACATTGGTAAAGGTAGATGTGCTGTTTTGTGAAAAAATATGTATACATTGCTAGAGTAGAGATACACATGTGCATTTGTGAGACATACCTGTAGTTTGGTGGAACCATATCCAGAAATATTAAAGGAAACGCCAAATTAGAGCAGCCAGACCTCACTCCACACAGTCCTTTGCAAATGTCTGGGTCTGCACAAGCCACGTAATCTAGAATTAAATGGAGTGTTGAGTGCGTGAGACAGGGAATATGTGAGAGACTGAATATGTGAGTAATCAATTGTGAGCGGAAAGGAGTGAGGTACAGGCATGCATGACACACAGAGAGATACAGAGATCAAGAGAAAGAGAGAGCATTCATACAGGAAATGCACGAAATGTGTGAGACAGATAATATGTAATAGCGAATCGCGGTGTCAACGCCACATCCTCGGTATTTTGTGGAAAGACAAAGTGACAAATGTCGAGGTGATGTCACGTGCTAGCATTCAAAGCATGTGTACACTGCTTAGACAGCGCTGACAACGCTGGCTTGGCCATGTCCTCCGCATGGAAACGTAGAACTGGAAGTTGGCAAAAGAACAGGTGGGCGACAGCGGCTGAGATTCAAGATGTGTGCAAGAGAGACATGAGGGCTCTGGACATAAATCCAGCAACCTGGGAGGATGAAGCTGCCGATCGCGCCAAATGACGATGCTATCTACGGTGCCACCTCAGTTTGGGTGAACAGAAGCTCTGGCAGCAAACAGAAAAGAGGAGAAAACGTTGAAAGGAACACAAAGAAAATAAGCAGCTGAGGAATGTCACCACAGGGATGCACGGGATTTTGTAGAAGCGAGTGAACGGTTCGTGACAAAGTCTGATCTAGAAACTTCGTAAATAATTGTAATGGTAAATCGGAGTTCTAGGTTTAAGCAATTCAGATCCAGACGCGTTAAGCGTAAGTTGAGAAATATGGGTTCTCTCCCAAGTGTTAAAGATACTAAGAAGGGTGGACAAGAGAGACAGTGTTCCCATGTTGAAGAAAATGTACACCTTCTCAAGACGACCAGACGACCATGTATGTCGAACCTCGACAATTAGATAAACAGTTAGAATAAATGAGAAGAAAGATAGGCAGCAGCTAGCCATTGAGAAGTGTGAAACAATAGACATTTGGTATAAATTATTACCCCTGGCGGTTAGGCCAGTCTTTTCTAAAAGATACACCAAGTAATCACACTAAGACTCAAATGTTAAGAAGATAGAAGCACAACCGAGCAAGCAATAGCAGAAGCAAGAACAACGAGTACTGAGATAATTGCTATGACAGAAGATATAAAAGGACAACAGTGGTTCTCAATCCATGACCATCTTGACTACCAGAGTCAGTACAAATACGGAAGTAGTGGCAGTGCCTAAGAGAGTATAAGGAAAATGAGTAAGGACGATGTTTTAGAATTTGCATCATGAAATATATTTTGCTGTACAAAAAAGTTAACAGCCTCAAGTGGAAGGTTGGGCAGAACATCTCATTTCAACTGTTACTGAATTTCTTATGTAAATAAACTTTGAATTACGTTCACCGCTGTCGGCGTGAAGTATGTTTACCAGATATTTAAACCATCAAACATCTGTCTATCATAAGCTGTTGTAATCGTCAAAGTGGTCATCAGAAGTAACTTAAAATCATCATCCAACTGCCTATTGTTTAGGGCAGTGATACGAACCCACTATACACACCATCATCACAAGCCATAAACTCTCATGGCCACAATAATAACAGTGATGTTATGTTGATTATGATAATGGTGATGTTATGTTGATTATGATAATGGTGGTGTTATATTGATTATGATAATGGTGATATTATATTGATTATGATAACGGGGTTGTTATGTTGATTATGATAATGGTGATATTATATTGATTATGATAACAGGTATGTTATGCTGCTGGAGACTGTGACTAGAAACGCCAGTGACCTACTTGTGTGTATAATTCTGGCTACAAGTCCGGGTAAGACCAGGTAGACGATTGAGAGAATTTTGACGTATCCGGTGATTAGACATGCGTACTTACAATGGCTGATATTCTTTGCTCCAAGGCCAGTTTGAACAATCAGCTAAAACAAATCAATCAGAGACAGGATCAGTTCAGACAATCATCTAAGTAAATCAATAACAGACGAGACCGGTTCAGACAATCGGTTTAAAAATCAATAAAAGACGAGACCGGTTTAGACAATCGGCTAAGATAAATCAATAAAAGATGCGGCTGGTTTTAACAATCAGCAAAAATAAATCAGTCAGAGACAAGATCAGTTCAGACAATCAGCTAAAATAAGTCAGTCAGAGACAAGATCAGTTCAGACAATCAACAAAATTAAGTCAGTGAGAGGTGAGACCACTTAAATCAAATCAAATTCAAGAAAATATAGCTTATCTTTGATATCTGTCATTAATTCTTTTTGTTCCCTGTGGAACACAAGGCTTCAACTGCTGCCCGCCACCGACGACCAGTTTGAGCGACCTTCATCAGATTTACCTGTGACGGGAACTTCCAATTGGATTGATTTTTTTACCTCCTAAATTTTATTCTCAATGTTCTCTTTGGTCGCCTCAGTCTCTTCCCCCCCCCCCCCCCCCCCCCCCCCCCCCTTTAGTTTCCAGTCAAAGACATACTTGTTCGATTTTGTTTCCCCAAACTGCAATGTCCTCTTATGTCTCTGCACAAATCCCTTGTTGTTATCTAGTTCTTCTAGCGCAGGGTTTCATTGATATTTTTTTTTAAACAGCTGATCAGCTGACAGGAAGTACGCGCCACGGACATAAATGTCGGTGAAGTTTGGACTTGACATTCTTGGCTAAGCGCTGATTCCAAGATATAAATGTTGGTGAAGTTTGGACTTGACATTGTTGGCTAAACTTGCTGATTCCAAGATATAAATGTTGGTGAAGTTTGGACTTGACATTCTTGGCTAAACGCTGATTCCAAGATATAAATGTTGGTGAAGTTTGGACTTGATATTCTTGGCTAAACGCTGATTCCAGGATATAAATGTTGGTGAAGTTTGTACTTGACATTCTTGGCTAAACGCTGATTCCGAGATATAAATGTTGGTGAAGTTTGGACTTGACATTGTTGGCTAAACTTGCTGATTCCAAGATATAAATGTTGGTGAAGTTTGTACTTGACATTCTTGGCTAAACGCTGATTCCAAGATATAAATGTTGGTGAAGTTTGGACTTGACTTTGTTGGCTAAACTCGCTGATTCCAAGATATAAATGTTGATGAAATTTGTACTTGACATTCTTGGCTAAACGCTGCTTCCAAGATACAAATAATTTGCTTACGCCCAGAGCGCTCGTTGAACTCAATTACGTCACAGACTAAACAAGGTTTTTTTTAACTCATTCCACTTGCCATAGACGGTTTTATTTAGCTGCGGCACTGAGAGAACAATAATGTGCAGTCACACGCTTGATGAGGAAAACAAAGTTCACGACTTAACCAGGGATCTAACCAGGGATCTAACCAGGGATCAAACCAGGGATCTAACCAGGGATCTAACCAAGGATATAACCAAGGATCTAACCAGGGATCTAACCAGGGATCTAACCATTGATCTAACCAGGGATCTAACCAAAGATATAACCAGGGATCTAACCAGGGATATAACCAAGGATATAACTAGGGATCTAACCAGGGATCTAACCAGGGATCTAACCAAGGGATCTGCAAAACATTTTGCTGTAACATTCTCCCCCCCCCCCCCCCCAGACAGTTACAATTTGTTAACAAAACATTTTGCAGTAACATTCCCCCCCCCCCCCCGAGAAAGTGACAATTTGTTAACAAAACATTTTGCAGTAACATTCCCCTCCCCCAGAAAGTTACAATTTGTTAACAAAACATTCTGCAGTAACATTCCCCCCTTCCTCCCAGAAAATTACAATTTGTTAACAAAACATTTTGCAGCAACATCCTACACCCCAGAAAGGTACAATTTGTTAACAAAACATTTTGCAGTAACATTCCCCCCCCCCCCCCAGAAAGTTACAATTTGTTAACAAAACATTTTGCAGTAACATCCCCCACCCCCTGAATGTTACAAATTGTTAACAAAATATTTTGCAGTAACATTTCCCTTCCTCCTCTCCCCCCCCCCTTAGAAAGTTACAATTTGTTAACAAAACGTTTTGCAGTAACATCCCCCCACCCCGAGAAAGTGACAATTTGTAAACAAAACATTTTGCAGTAACATTCCCACCCGCCAGAAAGTTACAATTTGTTAACAAAACATTTTGCAGTTATCTTTCTCCCCCCAACCCCCCCCCTCCCCCTCAGAAAGTTACCATTTGTTAACGAAATATTTTGCAGTAACCTTCCCCCCACCGCCCCAGAAAGTTACCATTTGTTAACAAAATATTTTGCAGTAACATTCCTAAATCTCAGAAAGTTACCATTTGTTAACAAAACATGTTGCAGTAACATCCCCCCCCCCCCCAAAGTTACCATTTGTTAACAAAATATTTTGCAGTAACCTCCCTTCCCCCCCCCCCCCCGAAAGTTACCATTTGTTAACAAAACATTTTGCAGTAACACCCCCCCCCCCCCGAAAGTTACCATTTGTTAACAAAACATTTTGCAGTACCCCCCCCCCCCCCCCCCCCCCCCCCGAAAGTTACCATTTGTTAACAAAACATTTTGCAGTAACATTCCCCCCCCCCCAGAAAGTTACCATATGTTAACAAAACATTTTGCAGTAATATCCCTCTCCCAGAAAATTGCAATTTAACAAAACACTTTGCAGTAACATCCCCCCACCCCCCAACCCCCCCCCCGCCCCAGAAAGTTATCATTTGTTAACAAAATATTTTGTAGTAACTCCCCCCCCACCAGAAAGTTACCATTTGTTAACAAAACATTGTGCGGTAACATTACACCCCCCCCCCCCCCCCCACCCCCCCCCCCAAGTTACCATTTGTTAACAAAATATTTTGCAGTAACCTCCCCCCCCCCCACCAGAAAGTTACCATTTGTTAACAAAACATCGGTAACATTCCAAACCCCCCCCCCCCCCCCCCCCCGCCCCCAGAAGGTTACCATTTGTTAACAAAACATAATCTCAAAGGTGAAGGTAGTCCCATGTGACATACTGCCGTAGAGCAGTAAAGGTTATAGTTCACCAAAGTTGGTCCAGTTTTTTAAATATGGGATGACTTTCCTCGTTGCCTTTGTTAATTCAGGAGCAGAGTCTGGTACCTGTTGAGGTCCTATTTTAATCAAGGGGAATTAAACGTTAATATACTTGTATGTACAGGTCAGATTTTTGTTATCTCCCTTGAGTAGCTGCTACTTTGTTCAAAAAAATATTTGATCGAGAATTTTCTCGAATATTCTAGATGAGTTCAGCTCTCGTCTCTCGCGGTTAGCCGCGCATGCGTGATTGTCTGAGCTGGACTGAGACAGGGGAATCTCGTGGCAGTAGGTGGCTGGGGAGTTTACCGGGATGGTGGTCAGCCATGTTTTTTTTTTGACAGTGTGTACGGGGAGATATTTTGTGTGTGATAGGAATGATGGAGACTTCCTAATGTATTTCAAAAGCCAATGATATGATGGCTTATATTTATACTGCAGAATGTACGTCTTTTTGTAGACTTTCAGGCCATGGATTATAGGCCATTGTATGTTCACCTCCCGAGGATAGATATTTAGAAGTTCGACAGTTTGTTATAGGGGATTGTCCTTTCTCCCGTGAGATGTATCTTATTTATCATATTGCCAGAGAAGATAGAGAGTATATTTACATTACTGCAAAGCCAGGAACTTATACGACTTATTTGTAATATTGCCAGAGAAGATAGAGAGTATATTTACATTGCTGCAAAGCCAGGAACTTATACGACTTATTTGTAATATTGCCAGAGAAGATAGAGAGTATATTTACATTACTTCAAAGCCAGGAACTTATACGGTTTGTTTATCATATTGCAAGAGAACATAGAGAACTTATCTGTATTACGTCTAAGCCAGGGATAGGCTTTTATATATATGCGCCATTCATGCTATATACGGATGTATTGAACTGTCGTTGTTTTCATGATGTGCTTTGAACTGTGACCTATTGATGGTGTGTCTTGATGATGTCTACGTTTTGTTACTGTGGCGTAATAAACGGTGTAGAACTGTACTTGGAGTTTCAACCTTCCTGACTCCCATGTGTGCATTGATGTGTGATTGCTATTGACTTACTTCAAAGAGCCTGTACACATTCGCGTCTATATCTACACACTCACACCTCGGTCGGCCGTCTGTAAGCCCGACACGCTGATCGCCTATATCAGCGCACACAGTAACATTAACATTTATCCTCACTCACCCCCTACTCGTCAACAGTGGTCGCCAGTGATATGGGGCTTTGGATTACTAAAGACATTGTGTTTATTACAAGAAGTTACAGTACAGTGTTTCCAGTTCGTGTTTCCTGTGCATAAATCATTCAAGTCGGGAGTTGCAGTGTTATCAGTCCAAGTTTTTTGTGAGAAGATCTACTGCGGAAGGATGTTTTCTTACAAGTTCAACATGTCAAGAATCTGAGAAGTGGAAAATACCTGTACCTTGCATCGTAGAGTTCCTGAACCCTTCAACGGTGGATTCTCCTGTCGTTGGACTGTGTTATCTATGTACATCATTGCTGCGGTTGTGAAGGCCGGGATTTTCTTCATTTTGCAGATAAGTGGCTGTTTTGTTTGTTGTAAACAGTACCTCTGTTTGGTGCATATTGAGCCTTCCTCGGTACATAAGCTATTTATATTCCTTGTCATCTATGTTACATGTTTCTATGTCATATATGTTATATTTCAGCGGGCAGGTTGGGTGGAGACTTTCGTAGGATATCCCACTTCACCGAGGGCCTACAAAAGCGTTCTATAGGGACTGTTTGACTAAGTTCGTGTCGTAAAAGATCCCTTGATATAATTCTAGGCATACTCTGTTTACGCCGGATTCAGTCTTTATATATCTTTTAGGTGTGACGAAATGTCTTAGTGTTGTTGTCGTTATATTTTTCTCTGTTCCTCAGTTTTTTTTATTAATTTGTTTGTGAGTGTCTTCCTCCCCTTCCTATTGTTTATTTCTTTACAAATTTTTCATTTATACACTGTGTTGTCGTTTGTCTCGTCGCTCTATTCGCAGCTGTCATTGCAAGCTTTGCAATATTTTTGCTTTATTTCTGCTTTTTTACTTTAGTTGATTCCTGCGAACGTGGTCATTTGTTTTTTATATTTTGTATTTGTCTTTCTTGTATGTAGTATCTATGTTGTCATGCACTGTCAATATTATAATGTATAAATTATAGATGATTAACTACACTATTAATAGTTAAAGGTAATTGTACAAGTTCTTGAGCAAGCACTTGTCACCCACTGAGTTGGGATAAAGTGAAGTTCTTCATAAGTATATTGATATACGTTATCTATATTATATAATTAGACATAATGTCTACTTTAGATTACTTTTTTGAGCAAGGGAAATCCCTTAATATGACTACTGAGGAGGTAAGAGAATTCGCACTTGCCGAATATGCCAAGGCGCAGAAGTCGGAAGAAAAGAGACAGAACTTAGAAGTTAAAAAACAGAAAATGGAAATAGAAAAACAAAAATTAGAAGCTGAAGAGAGAAAAAATCAACAGCAAATGCAAATGGAAATGGAAAAACAGAAAATGCAAATGGAGGCTGAAAAACAGAAAATGCAAATGGAAGCTGAGAAACAGAAATTAGAAGCTGAAGAGAGAAAAATTCAACAGCAAAGAGAGGCTGAAGATAGAAAAATGCAAAAGCAAATGGAAGAAAAAAAAAGCTTCAGATGCAAGCTGAAGAAAACCAAAGACTATACGAGCAAAAATTGGCGGCTATGGAGCTGGAGAAAATAAAGGTAGTAATATTGGTAATACACAAAATGAGACAAGCAACCAAACAACTTCTAATAAGGCAAATACTAAATCTTATGATATTAAATTGCCTGTTTTCAACTCTGCCAGAGACGATATTTCATTCTATCTAAATAGATTTGAACTTTCATGCGAATCTCATAAGATAGACAAATCGCAATATTGTGAACAACTTATTAAGCTATTTAAGGGTGAAGCTTTCAATACTATAAGTATGTTGGAAGGTCCTGACAAGAATAACTATGATGTTGTCAGAGCGGCCTTATTAAAAAATACCAACTGGGTGAAGAAGGTTATCGTCTGCGCTTTAAGACTCTGTTGCCAGAGACAGGGAAAGATTTTTCAGACTTTATATCAAATATTCGCCTTACGTTTTCACGTTGGGTTGAACTTTCAAAAACTGAACACACATATGAAGCCCTTTTGGACTTATTGCTTCGCGACAAAGTCATGTCGTCAGTTAGTAAATCTTTTCTTTCTTTTCTACATGAGCGAAAGCCTCCAAACTTAAAAGATATGGAACAATATTGTCGCCAATATGTCACGGCTCATCCAAATGTAACAGTTAGCAATTCTAAAATCGAAGAAGGTTTACCCGTGGCTTCAGCAATACCATATGGTCCTAATTTGCGACGTAGATCTCAAAGTGCTGAACGCAATTTTGGTAGGAGAGATAATCGAAATTTTAGACAGAACCAATGGGATCCATCACGTAGTGATTCTCCTTCTTCAAGAAATTGGAGACAATTTAACGGTCCTCAAAATTGTGGTCCCAATAATTATGGAAATTTTGGAAGAGGTAACTACAATAGAAGTTATCAATCTTATAATGATTTTTCTCGGAGACAACAAAGCCCATCTTATAGAAATTTTGATCAAAGGGGACATGACAATCGCAACTATGCAAACTGGGGTTCAAATCAGAACAATAATTTCAATAGAGCAAATAACAATGCTTCCAATAGAAATAATAGCCGCAATAGATCGCAATACGACGGTAGATCTCCAAATGATAGATCGTATCGCCCTGCTAACTCTGCTCAACAAGAGTCCCAAGGTGTTAATAATCAAGGTAACAATAATAATAGTGTCTCTAATGCTACTGCTTGCTCTGCTTTCAATTTCGAGAGAGCATCTCAGTGCCCGGAGTGCATAACTTTGTTCCAACTACAGCTATAACTACCTTGAGTTGCGGCCATCCTCTACCCGCTCTTCCTGCCTTAGCTGCGCATGACGGAAGAGGGTCTCTTACTCTAAATAAAGGATTGGTGAATAATAATCCAGTCTCAGTTTTCTTTGATTCTGGATGCACGACTGCTGGGATTAGACAGTCTTTAGTCCATCCATCTTGCGCAACAGGTAAAATGGTGAAATGTGTGACATTCGCTGGGACAGTTGAGACTTTTCCGACTGCCATAGTCCACATTGCCACACCGTTTTTTACTGGTTATATACACGCATGTTTGCTCAGAGCACCTATCGCCGACCTTACTGTCGGACAGATACATGGTATAAAGATATGTACGCCGGTACAAATTGCTGCTTGGGAACGGAAACATAACCTTACTGCTTCCACCTTAGGAACTATACCAAAATCTTATCACCAAATACATTCTGCTAACGCAATACATTCTGCTAATTTGGTGCAATTTTGCAGTGTTGATGATACGATTGTTCATCATGCTAATTTTAGTGCTTCTTGTAACCCAGTTTGACATACCTCAGTACGTCGTTGCTCTAATTCTGATTCTTCTTTAACTACTATTATAGAAGAAGATCCTTCAGTTTCGTCTGATACACACACTAATTTTATAGCTACGACTGAATCTATATCCAGTCACGTTGATTGCAACTTCTTTGCTGCAATGACTAGTGTTTTCTCTGCTACATGTACGAACTTAATTGTTACTGCATATCTATACCTTATGAGTTTCTTTACTTTGCTTACTGGACCGGTTAACGCGGTATCTTCGTCTTTTACGACTTTTTGTTGCACTCACTGCGCTCCTTTTAAACTTCGACGGGGGTCCAAGTTTACTACTATCTGCTTTTACACCTTTATGGTATATTTCCTACTTTTTACTTTGTCCAGTACACAGGCTATGACTTCAGTTCAGCCTTGGAGATGTACGCATTTGTCTACTGCATTTCCTTTGTCTTGCGCAAAACCTCAGATTGTCAGCCATCATTACACTTTTAGTCATTATTACCATCTTATGGATTAGCCTATTGATGTCCGTATCTGGTATATTCATAACTTTACCATACATTATTGCACACTGCTATTTGTCTCGGACACTGTTACGGTGGGATAAATTAGAGGATCATGCATGTATACGCGAATGATAGCAGGTGTTCATTCAGGACATTATGGTCAGTACACATAACAAAGCCGGTAGGTGAACAGGTCCACGGGAAAACATGGTTGACATTTAATACATAAAGTCACTTCACAATAGTATCCATCAACACATCAAAAGTACATAGCAATGGATAAGCGTAGTAGATTATCCCTGGTCCGTCAATAAGGTTCAAACGTTAGACATCTTCACGTGGCATATAATATAATAATGATGCACTACTCTCATCTCCACTCAATCCTGGCCGTATGTACTAAAGGTTCGGGCAATCCACGAAAACCAAAGTAATGCGGCAGAAGAAATCAGGGCAAACCAAATATTAGTTGCCTCATATCTCAAAGTTACACTTGTAGTAAATTATGGTATGAACTTCTAGATAAGTTCGTGAACCATCTTACACATAACGTGGCGGCCTCAAACAATAAATGGCACGATGTATATTTATATATCACACTCCATTATCCCGGAGCTTGAAAAATTACATCTCTCTTGGACGCAAACACAAAGACGGAAGCCCAATTAATTTACACACTGAACCCCACGACATGTGACCGAAATGTCACTAGTTGACCGTTGCTCAACACGGGTGAACGCATCGCTCACCACGGGTGGACGCTTCGTGCAAACCGTAGTTTGACTACAGGCGAACACAATTCCTCACATAAAAATGGAAATGTGCTAGCGTGTAGTAACATGTCACACTATTTTATCTGCATCTCAAATCTATCCTTAACAGATGTCCGTATCTGGTATATTCATAACTTTACCATACATTATTGCACACTGCTATTTGTCTCGGACACTTTTATCACTCTATATGATTATTATTCCAAGTTAGACTGTGCTACTTTCTCTGCTATCCTTTCTCATGTAGCAGAGGAAGGTTTGATTATCACCATACAGGGGCCGGAAGTTTACATAGCCACAGTTGGTAGGTTTTCTGTAAAATTAATTGTTGTATATCATAAAATCCTACCTTTATCAAACAGAGATTTTCATTTGTATTTTTTTCACAGCGTATGTGTAAAACTTTTGTTCTTTCCACTCTGTAAAGTTGCTTTCACACACACACTGTAAAGTATCAGTCTGTCTGCTCTGTAAGGAAGAGTGGTGTGTTGTTGAGATCAGGCATGCTCCAGTCTACCCAGCTGTAAATGGGTAACTCACCCTAGTCCTGAGTTAGGGAAGGCAAAGGCTCCAGGGGAAGCAGGCCCTAAACTTGGTCACTTCAGCCGACGCAGGATGGTTTATGTATGAAGTAGAAGTGTAGAGTGTGATTACCGCGAATGGTGTACTGTTCGTGTGCTGACCAATATAACCACTCACACTTGTGTCTACAAGGCACCAATGCAGACTGCTGGAATCTTAGTTTACTCAATTTATTCAGACGTACACACTGGGACATACGAGTACATCATGGTTCGTTGACATATCAATTTGTAGGTATACATAGCAGATCTGAAGTCATGACACATTCAGAAATAATGGGCAGTACATCAAAAGTTCAATGTCATGATACATTATGGCCACATCCCCCTATCTGACTAAACGCGTCAGTGAAGGCGGATCGATAAATAACCAAAGTTACTTGATGTCCATAGTTTGTAGTATATATTATGAAACCACGAAAGGGGGTTTCTAGCAAGATTGAGATCTCCCTGTCACTGTCCGATAATAAGATAAATAATCTGTTCTCTTGGCAGTGATCAAAACATATGATGACCGAAATCCAACATGGCTGTCTCCCTGAGTTGTCGTTCACTCAGTCATAGGAAGGAGTATATAAGCCAGAGTTAATTTATAATGGTTATATAAATGATTTCGTAAATGTTTCCATACAGCTCTACGGTGATCAGGTTAATTTCACGTAGCCATAACCGCTGCAGGAAAATCTGTCATCTTCGTCGATACCAAACACGACACTAGCATAACGAAGCACCAAAAGTCAAGCTAGGCCTAACCGACGAGAGATCATCAAAAATAGGAGCTGGGTTTACCTGGAGTCCGAATCATCTATATACTGACATAAGGAGAGTCTCTAACACAAACTATCGTAGAGACACCATCTCCTTCAGAAGAAAAACCACGTCGTAAGACATTTTTTCTGACGAAAGGACCAGCTCTTGAAAAACGTACCTCGCCATTTGTAAGCGGTACATCGGAACTCATCACGACTTGTCAAGACAACTCATACTTCCGCTAGCAAGAATCTAGTCCCTCCTACCCATCCAAAATATACAATATAGGACTGATTCTACTTGTACTAATAATATGTAATACATATGAATTCAGGCCATAAACACAATAAGCAAATTAATATATTTTCTCGCCCTAAAAAATAAGTACAAACGCAAGCGCAATATCCTTGCGCTGGATCAATATCCAGAACGATTACTCCTATAATCAAAAGTGTGAATCAAACATGGATTATCTCGCTTTTACCATAAACAGCATTTTCATACACAAATGAATGCATGTCTATATTTTTCCCATATTAAATAGCCATATCGATTTTTGTAAAATGTGCGTCAAAATATGCACGCAACAGATTACCACACCCCTCGGGAAAAAAAAATGGTACATTTTTTTTTTTTGAAATACATCTAGGAGCAACATACAATAGGCTCACAACGCACCAATAACAATGCGCAGATGATAAGCATAAGTTTTATGACCTTAGAGAAAGTACTTCTCTAAGTATAAATATTTCCAGAGAGGTGTCACCAACGCATACTACAATATTAGCAATGACACAATTTCCACATTAGTTTATACATAAATTCCATCTAAGATATCTTAACATCATGATCATCAAAGACGAAAAAACATTGAAAGATCAGCGGTGAATACATATCAATGAACCGCTAAGTAGTGTTACAATCAATATATGATATATTACATATGTGTACACATTTCAACATAGAAACAACTGTATCAAAGTTGTATAACAGTTATGAATCATGTGGGCATCTAGACAAAATATCTGCCATCACATTTTCTGACCCACGGATAGCTCGCACCGAAAAATGAAATGGCTGTAGAGCAATCGCGTATCGCGTTGATCTCGCGCTCTTCAGATTTTTACTCTGAATAGCCGTAAGAGCTTTCTGGTCAGTTTCCACAATGAAATGCGCGCCCAGAAGAAATCTTTGCAGTTTAAGGATTGACCAAACCATAGCCAATAATTCACGGTCTAGGACCGAGTAATTCTTCTCTGCGGCATTTAATTTCCGAGAAATATACATCACAGGATGCAGAGTTCCAGAGTACTCTTGCATTAGTGCAGCTCCAATCCCGGTGGATGAAGCGTCACTACGAAGAATAAATGTCTTATCCTTAGAAGGCAATACTAGGATAGGTGAAGTAGAAAACATAGTTTTAACCTTATCCAAAGAGGATTGACATTCTTGAGTCCAATGGACTACGTTAGGAGACCCTTTCTTTAGCAAGGAAGAAAGAGGTGACATAATGGAGGACAGATTCGGGATGAATCGTCCATAAAATTGTATTAGACCTAAGAGACTTCGTACTTGCTTTTTAGTCTTAGGAATAGAAATGTTAAGTATCTTACTTGTATTATGGTCTTCTGTTTTTAGGAACCCATGACCAACACGGTGTCCTAAGAAAGATATTTCGCTAAAACCAATACATGCTTTCGATGGTTTCGCTGTCAGGTTATGCTCGCGTAAGATAGACAATAGTTCATTTATACCATTATAGTGATCGTTCCAAGTATCACTGAAAAGACAGATGTCATCAAGATACGCAATGACATCTGAGCGATGAGATAGGATTCGACGCATCATGCGTACAAATGTAGCAGGGGCGTTCATAAGACCGAAAGGCATGAAATTCCATTGGAATAGACCCCTAGGCGTCGAAAAAGCAGTAAACGGTTTGGCGTGTTCGGATAGTGGAACTTGCCAATATCCCTTAGACAAATCGAGTTTAGTAAAGAAGTGAGAATTCGATAGTCTCGTAAGTAGCTCTTCTAGTAAAGGCATAGGTTCAGCATCGAATTTAGTCACTTGATTCAATTTGCGATAATCCACGCAAAGACGTATGTTATTGTCTTTTTTTCGTACTATAACCATCGGCGAAGAATATGCTGATGTGGATGGTTCAATAATTTTTAACTCTATCATCTCATCTAACTCTTTCTCTACCTGTGCTTGAAAATGTATCGGGATAGGATACGGTCTGACTCTTATAGGACTATGGTCAGTAAGAATAATGTCATGTTGAATGACATCCGTTTGACCAGGAATGTCAGTAAGGACATCCTGAAATTGTTCTAACATAGTAGAAACTTGTTTCTGCTCTCCTGGAGATAATTCTGGAGAAATTGCAACATCTTTCCATGATTCATTAGAGTGAAGAGGAATCATTGGAAAAGGTAAATTTACATCCGAGAAACTCGTTTCCTCATCCTGTATTACTGACAGAGATGAGTACTGTCCATGTTGGACTGGAAAATCGTCCGTTGCCTGGAAAACAGGTTGTAAATAATCAGGACGTTCATGGAATTCCGTGAGCATGTTGATGTGGAAGGTTTTACGCTTCCCGTCAATATCGACGATATAGTCAACATCGGAAACCTTTGATATTATATCGTACGGACCTTTCCAAGAAATGAGAAGTCTATTTTCCCTACAAGGTAGCAAGACAAATGCTTTGTCACCTGGACAAAGTTGACGCAAACATCTCTTTTTATTGGCAAATTCCCTTGCCTTCTGTTTCGCAAATTCAGAAGAAGCAGTTGCCAATTTGCATGCTTCAATAATCTTGTGTCTAAGTGCGATGACATATTCATAAGAGGATTTTGTGTCATCGACAATATTATCAGCAGTTATAAGATCATGCAGTAAGGACATAGGACCTCGCGGTTTCGCGCCAAAGACAAGTTCAAAGGGAGAAAATCCTGTATGTTCGTTGGCGACCTCTCTATATGCAAAGAGAGCCGCGGGTAAAACCCTATCCCAATCCTGAGGATGATCTTCTGTTATCTTACCTAGTAGGTTTTTCAGAGTTCTATTCAAACGTTCCACCATCCCATTGGACATAGGATGATAAATACTACTCAGCGATCTCTCTATCTTCAGAGTCGACATTACTTGAGACATGGTATCCGATATGAGTTGGGTACCATGGTCGGATAATATTTCTGCTGGAAATCCCAGACGAGAAAATATTAACCAAAGAGCATCTGCGACATCAGCAGTAGTTATGCTCTTTAGAGGAACAGCCTCCGGCCAACGTGTGCACATATCAACACACGTCAAAATAAATTGGTGTCCTCTAGCAGACTTTATCTTAAATGGACCAATGATGTCTATCGCCATTTTTTGAAATGGCCGAATGGGAATGTCTGCAGCCTGAATAGGTGCATCATGGCGTGGACCTCTGGATTTAATCTCTTGACATACTTTACAAGATCGACAATAGATTCGTATGTCCTTATTCACCGCAGGCCAAAAGAAAGATTGAAGAACTCTAGCTTTAGTACGGGAAAAACCCATATGTCCAGCACACTGCGAATCATGAGCGTGCTGTAAAATTTTAACTCTCATATTTTTAGGCACAAGGATTTGAGAATGAATGGACTTAGCGGAGTCTTGTACCATACGTACAAGTACGCCATTCTTCAACGTAATCCAAGATTTACGATTAGTATCCTTATTCGGATCACCTTTTGTTGCCAGAGTAAAGAATTTCTTTAGAGTAGGATCATCTTCCTGCTGTTTGATAAAGGAATCGTGGGAAATCTCCAAGGGATCATCTTGGATCTGCGCATCATTATCTTCAGAATGTGAAGATTGTGGCATATTGAGAGCTTGAGCCCTAGTGATTACTGCATTAGCAGATTGCATATTAACATTTTCCCAATTAGAAATTTGCTGTGGAGTGCATTCTTTCACTCCATGAATGCGACCGATGATAAGATCAGCGATCGGATTCGGCAAGAGACATGCTTGCACCTCTCCTGTAAAGAAAGGCGTAGCAATATTGATAATGGCAGTGGAGTACTTCTCCAATGTGCCACCAAATTTTACACATTTGACTATATTGCCTGTAGCTCGAGAAGGATTTACGAGTGATTGTCTCACTCCAATGGTAGTGCACCCCGAGTCGAAAAGAATTGATACCGGAGTACCATCTATTAGGCCCCTATTAAAGACAAGAGCACCCCTTCCATTATGCGCGATTGACGCATGGAGAGCGGGAAGTGGGTGACCGCAGCTTAAAGTAGACACTGTGGTTGGATCGAATAATGTTTTGCATTGCGAACACTCAGATGCTCTAGCAAAATCAAAAGCGGAATTCGCTACACTATTGGAGTCTTTTTTATCATTATTCTGATTATCGGTGTCGTGGAACTCCTGTTGTGCAGAGTTAGCCTGGTAATACGATTTACCATGTCTTTTTTGTTGTGATCTACCTCGGTTATAATTGTCTCTATAATTATTATTGCCTCTGTTATAACCCCTATTTGGGTTTGAATCATAATATTCATGATCATAATCATCATGCTCGTTATATTGAGTATCCCTGTAATATTGTTTCTTTTGTCTCCATGAAGCACTTGGGTAGTTCCTATAGCTACTCCCTTTCCGAGAATTTCTAACATTATGGGTACCCCTCGCGTGTCGAGGACTATCAGCCCGATTCCAGTTCTTCAAAGAAGAACTCTGATTTGAGTGGTTATCTTGGTTTTGATACTTATTCCAATTAACCTTTTTATCAAATTTATTTTTAGCTCCTTGGAATTTGTGTGAGTAATTCTGATTATATTCTGTTGCCGAAGCAACTGGCATACTCTCTTTAATGTTAGAGTTACTAAGAATCATGTCAGGGTGTGCCGTGGCATACTGGTCACAATATTCTTCCATTTGCTTTATTGTACTAGGTTTACGCTCATGTAAGAACTCTAGGAATGATTTATTTACAGAAGACATGACCTTGTCTCTTAGCAATAAATCTGTAAGACCATCAAATGTTTTCTCTGTTTTGGATAATTCAATCTATCGTGAAAGTGTAATTCGTGCTTTTGAGATGAATTCTGAGAATTCTACACCTACCTCAGGTCTCATTGTTTTAAACAAAAGACGATAACCTTCTTCAGACAGCTGATATCTCTTTATCAAAGCTGCCCTAACAGCATCATAATTATCTTTGTCGGCCTCTTCAACAAAATATAACTTACTCAGAGACTCCCCTTTTAGATTTTCAGCCAAATGATTCACATACTGTGATTTGTTAACATTATGAGATCGACAAGCCCGTTCAAATCTAGAAAGCCAAAATGTTATGTCATCACTGGTAGGGTTAAACGCTGGTACCTTGACCTTGTACACGAAGGGTTTACCATTACCACCAGATGCCTGATTAACATTACTCATACATGTCAATTTTAATTTCTCTAATTCAAACTCATGTTCTCTTATTGCTTTTCTCTCTTCAGATTCTCTATCTAATCTTCTCTGTTCTGCAGCAGCTTCTAATTTCTTCTGTTCTGCAGCAGCTTCTAATTTTTTCTGTTCTGCATCAAATCTCCTTTCCTCCACTTGCATCTGCAATTTCTTAAGTTCAGCAGCAGTATCAGCTTCTTTTTCTAATCTTTTTTCTTCAGCTATTGCTTTCCTTTCTTCTGCAGCAGCTTTTTTTTCTTCTATTTGAAGTTTTCTCTCCTCAGCCGCAGCTTTTTTTTCTTCAACAGCAGCAGCAGTTTTTTTCTCTTCTGCAGCTAATGCTTTGTCATATTGAGCAACAACCCATTGTTCTAAGTCTTTTCCAGTCTTATCAAGAGATTTTCCTTGAGCAATAAAATAATCTAATGTAGACATATTGTCTTCTTAAATCAGAAACCTGAAAAAGTAAATAAATTACCCTCTTTCAAGTTAATGGGAGACAAGTCTATACCTTAGACTTAGTCTTAGTCCAAACTTGTATGGTTTATAATAACCAATGATAACTTGAGTACCTGTGGACAACAATAATTGTATCTCAAATACTGTGGGGGACAAGCCTTACAAAGGTCTTGTATACCTCAATGTAATCAAAGATCACTTGAGTACCTGTGGAAAAAAAATATTTCCCTTTACCAATCACTTTGGGAGACAAGCCTTACAAAGGTCTTGTACATTTTGTTTTATAACAATAACAATCAGAAAGTACTGATCTGTACTATACTATCAGTGTATACCACTATACGTCATATGTCAACTAAAGACATTACAAATGACAAACAAGAAAAGACAATCTGAAAACATTTGCAGAGATCAAATTAAATCAAATAGGAGAAATGAAAAAAATGATCACAGAAACCGTGATGATAACTGCCATAAGATAACAAGACAAATAACGCCACAGTGTATAAACCTAAGGGTGTAAAAAACTGAAATGAAAGAAAAGATGAGACCTACAATTATACAAACAAATCAAACAAAACTAAGGAACACAAAAAATGTTACAAATACAAATATGAAACAGTCGTCACAACTAACCAAATATTTGCAAACTATGTTGCATGCAAATTTCAATTAAGAAATTGCTCCCTATCGAACGCCAGAACAAGACCAATATTATTCGGTATTTCCTGTTCTAGTCACCACCCATCCAGGCCCGCAACATATAAACCCCTACACATATAAACAAATAACATGTAAGCATAAATAGCATATAGCATACAATATCATTTATGTCATGAATGGAATGTGTTGCAGGTATAGTGTTGTAAAGCAGGCACAGTTTATTTTAATACTAATAACTTGCCACTTTATTCAGTAATAGATTTAATTTTAAACTATTACACTGTCAATTTTTCTCTGTTGAGCATCTGAAGAACCAACGATGAACTATGCACTTTATGTTCAACAACACTGTGATTCTTCTGTACGTTGAGAAATGTCAACAATATTGCTCCAGATATTATCTACACTTGATACCACTGTCCTGTGTAATACTGTCTGTACAGCGAAAAACTGTCAACAAGCGCTGAACTAGATACAGCATCCTATCGGTAATACAGGTCAAGCTGACATCAACTGTCCTACTGGTGTTGATGTGTTCAAACAAATGTTCTTTCAGCTGTAAACTGTGATTCTCAACACAAAACTGCGTAAGCTGGACCCAGGAATCTGGCTCGCCACTGTAAAACTTTTGTTCTTTCCACTCTGTAAAGTTGCTTTCACACACACACTGTAAAGTATCAGTCTGTCTGCTCTGTAAGGAAGAGTGGTGTGTTGTTGAGATCAGGCATGCTCCAGTCTACCCAGCTGTAAATGGGTAACTCACCCTAGTCCTGAGTTAGGGAAGGCAAAGGCTCCAGGGGAAGCAGGCCCTAAACTTGGTCACTTCAGCCGACGCAGGATGGTGTATGTATGAAGTAGAAGTGTAGAGTGTGATTACCGCGAATGGTGTACTGTTCGTGTGCTGACCAATATAACCACTCACACTTGTGTCTACAAGGCACCAATGCAGACTGCTGGAATCTTAGTTTACTCAATTTATTCAGACGTACACACTGGGACATACGAGTACATCATGGTTCGTTGACATATCAATTTGTAGGTATACATAGCAGATCTGAAGTCATGACACATTCAGAAATAATGGGCAGTACATCAAAAGTTCAATGTCATGATACATTATGGCCACATCCCCCTATCTGACTAAACGCGTCAGTGAAGGCGGATCGATAAATAACCAAAGTTACTTGACGTCCATAGTTTGTAGTATATATTATGAAACCACGAAAGGGGGTTTCTAGCAAGATTGAGATCTCCCTGTCACTGTCCGATAATAAGATAAATAATCTGTTCTCTTGGCAGTGATCAAAACATATGATGACCGAAATCCAACATGGCTGTCTCCCTGAGTTGTCGTTCACTCATTCATAGGAAGGAGAATATAAGCCAGAGTTAATTTATAATGGTTATATAAATGATTTCGTAATTGTTTCCATACAGCTCTACGGTGATCAGGTTAATTTCACGTAGCCATAACCGCTGCAGGAAAATCTGTCATCTTCGTCGATACCAAACACGACACTAGCATAACGAAGCACCAAAAGTCAAGCTAGGCCTAACTGACGAGAGATCATCAAAAATAGGAGCTGGGTTTACCTGGAGTCCGAATCATCTATATACTGACATAAGGAGAGTCTCTAACACAAACTATCGTAGAGACACCATCTCCTTCAGAAGAAAAACCACGTCGTAAGACATTTTTTCTGACGAAACGACCAGCTCTTGAAAAACGTACCTCGCCATTTGTAAGCGGTACATCGGAACTCATCACGACTTGTCAAGACAACTCATACTTCCGCTAGCAAGAATCTAGTCCCTCCTACCCATCCAAAATATACAATATAGGACTGATTCTACTTGTACTAATAATATGTAATACATATGAATTCAGGCCATAAACACAATAAGCAAATTAATATATTTTCTGGCCCTAAAAGATAAGTACAAACGCAAGCGCAATATCCTTGCGCTGGATCAATATCCAGAACGATTACTCCTATAATCAAAAGTGTGAATCAAACATGGATTATCTCGCTTTTACCATAAACAGCATTTTCATACACAAATGAATGCATGTCTATATTTTTCCTATATTAAATAGCCATATCGATTTTTGTAAAATGTGCGTCAAAATATGCACGCAACAGTATGCTTTTCCATGAGAGCCAGAGCTGCTATATTAATTGTTTGAACCATTTACCGATAGTATTTCTCGCAAGATTTGCTGTTCCAGTTTAACTTATCGGCAGTGTGACTCTACACTAGATTTTGGTGCCTTCTTACTATGGGATGTTCTAAGACTGCGGGACTTATCTAATATGTAACTTGTTTAAGATAGCTGATAATATTGTATATTACTATAGTATAATGTATTAGAGAGTATTGTATTGGGATATGATGTAACTTGTTATGATAATATGTTGGTTCATCTTTATGCACCATTGCACTACTGTATTGTTCGTATACTAATGTGTTTGGAAATGATGAACATATGACTATTGTAATGATGCCACTGTTTTTAGGTAACTCATCATTGCGATATATTTCAGTACTGTACTTTTTGAAGAATATGAAGATAAAAGAAAAATGATATTTTTTTTTTCTGACATTGTAATATTTTTTTTTCTGACATTGTAATATTTTTTTTTTTCTGACATTGTAATATTTTTTTTCTGACATTGTAATGTTTTTCTTTGCCCAGCGCTTGATTGTGCGCTAGGGATAACTAGATATAGCGATATGAGTACATTGAGAAAATGTTTTTTCGGAGATTGCGATGTATTATTTTTGTGTTTCTCATTACCCGTCGCTTGATGGTGCGTCAGGAATAGCTATGTATTACGGTATTGTTAATTTTGATATCCATTATGAGCTCATCATTTGTACTCCATGAGTCTATTAACTTGGTTATCATGCACATTATGCTATTTTTTTAAATCAGATGATAGCTACATATTTGTTTTTGAATTTAGATATGCATTCTTTGTGTAATGTATGATGTTGTGCTATGATGGTGTTCATTTATTCAATGCATTGTTTAATGTAATTGTTTACCATGATATGTCATTGCTTTCTCTATTTGTATTGCACTGCTTTCTTTCATTACTGCTCATTCTTCTTGTACTTCATCTGCTCTTTTCACTTTTCTTTTATGATGTCATAGCAAGTCTATACGCCATTTACTTCATATTTTTTTAGTTCTTGATCGTCGTATGCTTATCTCATTATCGGTCTATACTTCACTTCTTTTGTATGCTACACTTACTCCTATTCCTTTTTTGTTCACTTTGGTTATATGTTTTAACATAGTGTACTTAGGTGTAGACATTAGTATGTTACGGACCTCTAGTTTTTGTTTGATGTATTTTTTTCCCAAAAAAAATGATCGAATCATTTTTTCCCCCCGGGTGTCGGTGTAGACTGTTAAGGTCCTATTTTAATCAAGGGGAATTAAACGTTAATATACTTGTATGTACAGGTCAGATTTTTGTTATCTCCCTTGAGTAGCTGCTACTTTGTTAAAAAAATATTTGATCGAGAATTTTCTCGAATATTCTAGATGAGTTCAGCTCTCGTCTCTCGCGGTTAGCCGCGCATGCGTGATTGTCTGAGCTGGACTGAGACAGGGGAATCTCGTGGCAGTAGGTGGCTGGGGAGTTTACCGGGATGGTGGTCAGCCATGTTTTTTTTTTGACAGTGTGTACGGGGAGATATTTTTTGTCTGATAGGAATGATGGAGACTTCCTTATGTATTTCAAAAGCCAATGATATGATGGCTTATATTTATACTGCAGAATGTACGTCTTTTTTTGTAAACTTTCAGGCCATGGATTATAGGCCATTGTATGTTTACCTCCCGAGGATGGATATTTAGAAGTCCGACAGTTTGTTATAGGGATTGTCCTTTCTCCCGTGAGATGTATCTTATTTATAATATTGCCAGAGAAGATAGAGAGTATATTTACATTGCTGCAAAGCCAGGAACTTATACGACTTATTTGTAATATTGCCAGAGAAGATAGAGAGTATATTTACATTACTTCAAAGCCAGGAACTTATACGACTTGTTTATCATATTGCAAGAGAACATAGAGAACTTATAAGATAATTATCTGTATTACGTCTAAGCCAGGGATAGGCTTTTATATATATGCGCCATTCATGCTATATACGGATGTATTCAACTGTCGTTATTTTCATGATGTGCTTTGAACTGTGACCTATTGATGGTGTGTCTTGATGATGTCTACGTTTTGTTACTGTGGCGTAATAAACGGTGTAGAACTGTACTTGGAGTTTCAACCTTCCTGACTCCCATGTGTGCATTGATGTGTGATTGCTATTGACTTACTTCAAAGAGCCTATACACATTCGCGTCTATATCTACACACTCACACCTCGGTCGGCCGTCTGTAAGCCCGACACGCTGATCGCCTATATCAGCGCACACAATAACATTAACATTTATCCTCACTCACCCCCTACTCGTCAATAGCTTGGTAGACTGGAGAGTGGCGCTACCAGGTTTTGATTGATGACAGAAGGGCCATCATTTCTTGAGCGATAAACAGTTGTTATTGTTGAACAGAATCGACGTCATTGCACTCCGGGCAAACCCATAGGTGCTCAGTCTCCTTCAGTATATGTCGAAGAGTGTGAATGCTAACTGTTCCTGTAGCTCGCTGATTGTATACATGACGGATGCATCTTCCCAGATGTCCATCTCTACTAGCCTTACGTTTGATGCCAAATTCCAACAGTATTAACCTTGATGATTCAGCTATTGCAGTGTCATTCTCTAACAGGCGATCATTAATTGTTCTCAGTATATCTCCCTTATCCATATCTAGTGTCACCACGATGGGTGCTCTTGATGCTAGTCTGTCAGCTCTCTCATTACCACGTACCCCTGAATGACCAGTACAGTAGATCCACACCAGCTCATGCAGATTTGAAGCTTCTATGAATATTTTCAATTCATGCCGTACCCAACCATTTTGAACCTTTCGAAGCATGGCCTGAGGGTCTAACACAATGACTGCCCTTGGTAATGAAGTTTCTTGTCAGCCACCTTAAAGCTGTAGTAGCAAAGAGGGAAAAAGACGAATCGTACAAGCAGTTTGCTACATGTCTGGCTATGTATTTGGAGAAGTGGCAGTCACTCGAATCGTACGAAGGGCTACAATAGATGATTATTGTGGAGCAGTTCAAGGACTCTCTCAACTCTGACATGAGACGGTTCCAGTCAGAGCACGGGGCCGAAACTCTTAATCAGGTGGTACTGTTTGCTGATCGGTACCAGAGAGCCCAGTCGGAAGTGAACCCGGCATAAAGCTGCCCACACAATAGTCACCTCAAACGAGAGGAGCGCCCCTTCAGTGACTCCAAGAGTATGACCAACACCTCACGCAACACGACACAACAGCAACCACAACAACCACAGATGTCACGGTATTGTCTCCCCTGCTTTGCAGTAGTGGTCCAACAGCGGCCAAAACTCAGGATTATCTAATATGGGCTTCAAAGGTGTCTACCTTCGCACAAGATTACTCTTGGCAGATTTGTAAATAGAAGGGTAATGACGCTTCTATCACAATGGAGTGTTCACAAGATATTCATATAAGCGAGAACAATGCTGCGTTGAATGAGCACATTAATTCTAGAATCTGCCGACAACTTTTGTGAAGAATTAAGCAATGATTAATCTTAGCTCGTTCAAGCCCCCACCTCTGATTTACTCAGTGGAATTCTTGTTATTCTGGTATAGCTCTGTTTAGAGTGTATGTAGTAAATTGACTGAGACAAACTTGCAGTGCATTTTAAATTATTAAATCGACGTTAAATTTGTAAATTTACAAATAAAAAAGTTTAATAATCACTTTTTAAAAGTTTTAACAGTTATCGAATAATTGAATAGTTAAAAAAAAAAAATGTTCATCATTGATTGATAGTAGGTTCTATTTATTTAAAATGCTAGAGATTTCCTGGGCTGTTTAGTAAATTCTAATAAATTCTCCAATAAAAAGTTCCGGTCTGATAAAATGAGATTCTGAATTCTAGGCTTCACTCTGGCAAGGGCTGGTTGTGTCGTCTTGGCAAGCGATCTTCACGGTGTCTAAACACTCAAACGTGTTATGTTATATTCCGGTCCTGCCGCCGCATCTGTTTGTAACGAAGCTAAGAAAGCCCCAATCGTTTCAAACAAAAGGTTGGGGGGGGGGGGTTTAAAATATTCCTGACATGGAAAAATTTTGAACGTAATGTAGGGGTCAAGTCTTCCGTATATGTGTTACGGTAGTTTTATTGATATCGTCTGCTAGAATTGATTATTATGGTAGTGAAGAACTCTTCCGATGAGAAGATGTATAATATAATAATGAGCTCCGAAAGGAACCAATGTCCTCTTGGACATTCAACACATAATGAGTCCACATAACGGTGACCCTCATTTGAATATTATGAACGAACGAAGCACGCATTCGCGATTCAACACAATAATGAACCAGCTCTGAACCAGTATCCCTTATCAGCTGCAGCTACCTTCCTTATCAATATGGCATGAAAATATCCGATCCCTGGCAGGCGAACTCACCAGCATATCTGTAAACTCATACGACAATGTGTTTCAGTTGTAACAAATTATTACTATCTAAAGTAATTTTGTCATAACAAGACGGTCAGGAAGAGATTATGTCACAACAGGATCACCATAAGCAGAAACAGAGCAACTCAGCCCAAGAAAATGTAAGACGATATTGTAAATCGTGCTAAACCGATACACATTTTACATCGTATTATACGAAGCTGAAAAAAGGCCCTTATAATGTCACAAGCCTGATCCGGGAGCCGATAGGGTACCATGACCCCCAGGCATATGAACAGAATCCCAGCCCCCCCCCCCCCAATATTACTGAGCAAGTAACCGTTGGTAACCACATCATACGGTGCTTGTATGATTCGGGCTTAGAATATTCAGCTCTAGTTTCACCATCTTTGGTGATGGCCCACCAATACACTGATGAAACTGTAGAAATACAGGGACCCCAGAAGAGTATAAAGCCTTTGCTTCCTTCGATTGCGGAAATTGATGTCTCAACCCGATATGTACGAGACAAAATCAATGCCGCAGTTGTAGACGATTTAGTCTACCCTCTCATTTTAGGGGAAAATATGTCTTCCTCGGCGATCCTTCGCAGAAACCCAAGTAAACACAAGAGAGAGAGAACACAGGATACGCCCAAGTGGAACTTGAGCTCTTATCTCTAATCAGCCCAGATATCTCGGAGCTGAAGAAGGCACAAAGGGCCGATTAACACTAAAGCCGTGCTTTTCAAAGTTGTATGGTAATTACTCATATACTCCTCATGGAGCATTGTACAGGGATAAAGGTTTGGTTTATAGTCTAGTGGTGAACAAGAGACAATTGGTTGTCCCACTCCCCTATTGCACCCGCCTTATGCTGAAATTGCATTCCACCCTGCCCCACTCCCTTAAAGGTCCATATGCCCTAGGAAAACAGGTCTTATCGAATCACTTCTGGCCAGGAATGCGACACGATATTCGACAGTTTGTGCGAGATTGGTCTGTTAGCCATAACCCGGACAACCAGAAGGATGAAACTACGAAGAGAGAGTTTGAGCAAAGTATCCAACACCCAACATTGGATAGCTCGTACCTCAACTCATTATTTCTTTGTAGTAAAGCAGAGTTACAACAAGCGCAGAAGGATGACATTACCCTGGCGCCATACTCTGAACAGAGTCGGATAACAACAACCCATGCTTCAGCTGGAATGTTCCACAAAGAAGATGGGATTATTTATCGACGGACGAGGCGGGGAAAAAAACATGTGGTGCCTCTCCCCTTAAGACGCTCCGTTATGAAATCGGCTCATATATCCTCATCGAGGGAACATGTTTCCGAGGGACCCACTTTTGGCCCAATTCGTTCAAAGCTGTACACATTGACAAGCAAGCAATTTAAACACTCGCCAACGGTATAATGAGGAGAAGAGCACTGTCATTCAGAACAGTAGTAGAGGAAATCCCACACCACGCGAAAGTTCATGCCCAAAGCTGGATATTTAATGCTGTATCTTAGGTGACTGGGTATGTGACAAAACGTTTGTACATCTACTTTTGACCCCCTCTCTCACTCCTTCATCCGCTTTTTATTTGGCATATTTCATGCACCTTCATTCATTGTTTTTGCTGTGACCACTCCCAGACGTGTTTATGTTTCGCCAGGTGAACCGTAATAATACCAGGTTAATTAGACCGGGCATCGGATAATACTTTTATCACATAGGTCGCCTAGCCAACTTTGATAGAGGTGATTTGCGTTTGTACAATATGGTCTCGTACGATCGATGAAAAGTAATCCGTCTGAGGGATGGGCAAAGACACAGGTGATAAGTAGATAATCGCTTCCGCGGGACCATCCCCATGTAATTATTACAGATGACCTGGCAGAGGAGACAATCTGGGCGAAAGTATTACAGCATTTTTTGAAAAATGTCATGTGATGGAATTTTAAAATGTAATATTTTAAAATACAAGGGGGTATTATGATTTAAACACCCCCAAACCTAAAGAGCTTTTGATTGGTTTGATTCGAGAGACGGAATAGACATTGACTTTCATTAGAAAATTCGTCGGAAGTACAATCTGGGATTTTGAACTGAGAATTGGAAATTTAATCTAGCGAAATCGGAGTCACAGATCAGACTGCATCGCCACGTCAAGCACCAGAGCCAGAGAATGTGCGGACAAAGGATTCCAAAATTATAAGTGACAGACTGAAGTATTTGGGCAACTTTAAAACTTACAAGTAAACCCGCATTTTTAAATACGAAGATTGGAAACTTAAAGGACCAAGATCGAAGTATTTGGGCAACTATAAAACTTAAAAGTAGCCCCGCATTTTTTAAATACAAAGACTGGAGTCCTAAAGAATCAGATCACCCGTTATAAGAGTAATAATAAATTTTCCCACACCAAGTGATTCGAAAGCATCAAAGTGCTACGTCCATTCTAAACTGTGCCAGGAGATTGTGTTCCCAAGGTTACTTTGGGGTAATTGTAAACATTTATTTTACAAATGTGAATTTGACATGTTTTCCTAGCTACGTGGTTATATATATGAAGCTGGCAACCTCAACATATGAAAATAGTATGTTCATAAACCACTACAGCAAGCGCTGTTGTTTGTTTTATGCTAATTCACTCAGAAAAACGAAAGCAGCAACAACCCCAGGCTCCGAATGGAGCAGTGATGAATGATGATTACATCCCATGTGCCTCAAGTGTATAGTATCATTTTGTGAGATATATGTACTTTGTTAATTGTAATTCACGCACGACATTGCCCCGCGCTGTCCACGCACATGTTTTCCCAGTTTAATACCCAGAAGAATATTGGTGATTTCTAATCAATCTTCCCTGAGTTATGCTGTGTATACTTAAAAAAATTCAGAGAGGCTAACATTGGTAAGTGGACAGCGAGACAATGCGCCTGTTAATCTTCCAACCAAGTGTACTTAGCAAAGGAGTTTCTTCTTTTTATTTTTGTCTAAAGTTCGTGGTACGAAGCTTCAAGACGAAAGTTCTACTCCGCCACTAGTTGTGAGTAAGAAGCAGGGAATCTACACTAACCGCCTAAATTTGACAAGTTATGTGGAGAAGTGCCCTCATCACAGAACTGACGAAACCACGGCTGCAGTAGTAATCTATTCTAAGCTAAATGCTTACTAAAAGGTAACAGCAAAGAACATTAACATTCCTCTATCCAGTCTCTATGAAGATAAAACTTTCATCTAAAATTCACCATCATTTCATCTCTATTTTAACCTGTTAAAACTAATTGATTATTAAATTTGTTACATGTTAATTTAAAACGTAACAAACATAGTTGATTCAGTTATTATATGTATGAAAGCAAACGTATGAGCAATACATCTAGACATATATTTACATATATAGAGCTAATTCTTATAAAAGAATTTCGCTGGATTTACAACAGCTGTGGGCTTGAACGGGCTAGAACCATTGCTTAATTCTTAACAAAAGGCGAGAGATCAGATATAAGTTAACAATTGTTCTGCCCTATGCAGCATTGTTCTTCACTTCGGAAAATATCTTGTGAACACTCCCACGAGATAGAAGCGTCCTTACCGTTCTATCTACAACTCTGCCGAGAGTAATCTTGTGCGAAAGTAGACACATTTGACGACCAATTTTAGATATTCTGGCGTTTTGGCTACTGGTGGACCACTACTGCAAAGCAGGGGAGGCAAACCGTGAGAAACAGCAAGAAAAAAAAACACACACACAAACAGAAAAAGTTGGTATTATGTGTGACCGCATGGCCTTCCACGCTAGCATTATCCCTACTACTTCCACGCTAAGCATTATACGTGCCATAATATGCTACATATAAGAATGACAGACCTCAAAAGAAAATAAGACATTTTTACACAAAACGCAGTATCATTCACAGTTCAGTTGGCAGTCACTGCTCTGAGAAGGCAAACGTAGGTCAGTCCCAGATAATAATAATGAATGGGTTTTATGCGCGGAAAGTGGGAAATGAATGTTTGTGTGATCTGGTTTTTTTAAATCCAATTGTTAAGTTGGAAAAGATCACACATGTGAAAAAAGTCGAAATAACAGAAAGTCGTGTGCAAAATGTCGAAAACAGAGAGACGTGTGCAGAAATTGTAGCGTGTGGAAAAAAGAATGGGACGTGTGGGAAAAGGCGGGAAAAAGACAGGAACAGTATAAAAAGGAGAGATGTGGGCGATAAGAGCGATTTCGGGATTTATGATTCCAAGGATTCCATGATTTTAGACTAGAGGATTTTTTTAGATAGCGTTAGGTGAAGAGGCAGGGAGTCCGGCAATCTTCCCACCTGGCGGGACTCCTTGGGTCGAGCACTATCTCGTTGTGTCATATCTGTGTCTGTCATCTCATGGCGGTTTGCGTTGCACTATGTTGTGCGCCTTGCGGCCCAGTGCATCCGTCTTCAGCATGCATTTGTTCGGGACTGCTTCCCTAGCCTCCGGTTTTCCGTGACCTTCCTACAAGGCAGCAGTTGTTTTACATCAGAGTTGTCTCTCCCATGAGAGCCATCCCTCTGGACTAACGAGTCTTTCCCACCTGGGTTTGTGTGAAGTTGTCCTTCTCTTAGGTGGACCGTCAACCAAGACCACATGCTCTATACGAAGTGAAGACATTTGTTGATGACGCCACTACAGCAAAGCATGTGAAGAAAGCACACGCAATCCCCTCGTGAACAGAACCTTCCGACATGACAAGATGGCCGACAGTGTCGTTAGCTGAACATTCCAAAATCATGCCCTCATTCGGGTATATACGCAACATGCAGACATTGCATGTAGCACAAAACATGGGGGAAGTCTCCTCACATGAACCCAATGGCTCGTACCAAGTCAATCACTTACGAAAAACTGCAGTAAAGCGGGAAAAAACTCCAAAATCTCGAATTACAAACTGTGTCGGACATCTTGAACCAATTTCTTTTGGATATACGTTGTTGTGCTGAAACTGTTTTGCTTATCACCAAACTTAAAGGGAAGAACAAACCTGGAAAGAAGAAGAAAAATGAGTAAAGGTCAAGTATTACCATCTCTGGCGGAAGGCCAGTTAGCACTTGAACCACAACAACATATGAAGGATTAACTCTAATTGAATAAAACAATCTATATATCTAATTGATGCCGTAACCTGCCCTGCCACATAACATACTAATTGGCGCCGTGACCTGCGCACAAGTAACTGCCCTGCCACATAACATACTAATTGGCGTCGTGACCGGCCCTTTTTTCTTGGTGAAAGCAGACAGGCATAATCACTAAATGGATCCAGGTCAAGAACAACAGCAGCAACAACAGCAGCAGCAACAACAAGCGTTGTAAACACTACAGCAACAACAGCAACAACAACAAGCGTTGTATACACAACAGCAACAACAGCAGCAACAACAACATATTAGAAAATGGGAAAGAGACACTGTCATAACAAGAGCAGATTGGAGTAGTCTAAATAGAAGACACCATCGCATAGCAGTAAGAAATTTTGTTGGTCTAATAAAAAAAGGAATGACACTGCAAATAAATAACATCAACATAGGGAAGCAACAGAAGTGTCAGTTAACAACCGAGAAGGGTTGGACAATGAATGTAGAACCGGTAGGAGGGTGGAGCAAGAATTATCAGATCATGTCACACACTGATACCCATCAGTCACCTATTCTTTGTCAGCTCTCACACCACATCCCACACCGCCCCGCATTCTTTGGTGACGAACAGCATTCTCAACTGCCTGGAGGATACCCACAGCAGATGAGAACAAGACCGTGCAGTCGATGGCAGACAACTAACTGGAGATACTAGCGCCCGCCAATCACAACCAATCGAAGTACCAGACACATATATGTGAGCAACAATAGATATTGCCGGAGAGAACCAGACATCAACAATAAATATTGCTGGAGAAAACCAGAGATCAACAATAAATATTGCCGGAGAGAACCAGAGAACAACAATACATATTGCCGGAGAGAACCAGAGATCAACAATACATATTGCCGGAGAGAACCAGACATGTACAATAAATAACCAGAGAGAGCCAGAGATCAACAATACATATCGGCGGAGACAACCAGTGAGCAACAATACATATTGCCGGAGAGAAGCAGAGATCAACAATACATATCACCAGAGTGAATCTGAGAACATCAATAGATATTGCCTGAGCGAACCAAAGAGCAGCAATACATATTGCCGGAGAGAATCAGAGAGCAACAATAGATATTACGAAGAACACACAGACAACGCTGTTTCACAAGCAGAACGGCACGCCTCTGAACACGACCAATTTCGTGACGCAGTCAACAATAGTGAAGACGAGACGCCCCTGCAGGTGATTCATAATAGAGCAATTCACAACAACCTGTATACTGAAGATAATGATACTCGACACACAGCACCGTCTAATGATGAAAACGCAGACAGCACTACATGCACACTTGCGGAAGATATTATTCTTCCATCACCTCCATTGAGACACAAATCTGACCTAGATACAGCAGATCCCGAGAGTGACCACGAAAGTATGATCAATCCAGACAACACTGAATTTCGCACAGCAACGAAGCGCCCTCTTTCTGGATCAACAGATCCGTTAGCAAAGTTTGTGAGGTTACCTCAAGAGCACATACGTATGAAATTGCGAAGAAAACGCAGACAGCCGCACAAGACGCAGCATGAGGTGCACCATTGCAAAACTACTTCATCCTTACCTTCGACAACGGGAGCCACCACCCACTCGACAGTGCGAAATACGCCATCCTCTTGTGATCAACGATTGACGAGGACAAAACAAGTTACCTTGATGGAAATCGCCAAGTTCCTCATGTCAAATTCGTAAACGTCCAGTTCAACGATTATTGGTTTATTGGAGAATCAATCTTCTCTAATAACAAAAAGGTACTTCCCCAGCTATAGTACCCAACAAGTATTCACACTACGTAGTACTTTCCCTCGTTCCCCACCATCATCTAAAGTCACTAGTATCCATTTTTGTTTGGTAGGAAATTTTATTTTTTCAGAAAGATGTCAGACTCAGTCAACATCCTGCTGATGATACTGATGATAGGGACAGTTAAGACGTCTGCAACACCCAGATATACTAACATTCGCAGATCTAGAACACTATGTTATCCAGGTTAAACAGAACTTTAAATTATCTCAGTTCTCTAGTTATTCAAACCTTTTTGAGAGTGTTAGGTACGAAATTTTTATGATTAGAAGAGCACTCAATGATCTAAGAGACGTAGTCAACCATTGTACAAATTACACCACTTTTGCCATTGAAAATCTTAAAAAATTGCACTATTGCTTTAGAACAGTTTTTTTTTAAACTCTTATTTATTCTTGATGAATTTTGTGACAAAAGCAAACACTATACGCACACATTACACAATCATTAACTATGTTAGAGTCGCACATAGACATGCTCAAGTTCAGTCGCTTACCTCCCTCACTTTTACCTCCAAATGATCTTCTAGAATTATTCAACAAGTTGTCCAATATCCTCCCTCATAGTAACATACATTCCGTCCATCACTAGTTCAACATCATAATCTTTTTCAGTAAATAAACATTCTTTACGACTTGACGCGATTCTTTCGCAGTCAGAACTCATCGTGTTCTCACTATTCCTCTAATAATTGTCGATGACGAGGATGACCTGTATATGATTCACTCAATCCCTACACCTATTCCCCCCTCTATTACCTATGATAGTAACACCAACATCCACCCCCTCGTCACATATTATACGACAGCATACGAAACGGCTATTAACAAAGCGCACACGTATTTTTCCATTGTGACATATGAGTTTTTTTGTTTTTTTTTTAATGTGTTAACTCACCGCTTTCCTTTTGTGTTATGGAAAGACCGTTTTATAATGTTCAATCGCATCGAGAATGTATTTTGGCGATTTTTCTTAATGATGCTGTTACGACAAATACCATTTGTACTACAACTATTTGATTCGCACACATGTTAACTTTACTTTCCAACCACAATGATCGTATATGGCTACTCACATTATTCAAGCCGACGACCCTTTCTCACAGATATATGACGAATCAGACGTCAAATTTATTCTTCCCTACATATCTAAACGTCTGTCCATCTCCTGTCACCTTCTCCGACATGCTCCATCACAGACGGAGCGTTTCTAAATCGACGCCCCGTTCCGAGCATTCCCCACTATTCAACAGGAATTTACCTATGTTAACGTGTCTATCAAATTCTATAAATACTTCTTCGTAGTCTGGAAAACCCCTTCTCGCATTCCTGAATCCTGTGAGACACACCAGAGGTCATGACCCGACACACTAGAGTGTCAGGACTATTGATTTTTCCTAGCATAATTGGTGTTTTAAATTTTAAGCTCTTTTGTGTATAACTACCATATGTACAAGAAGATGAGATGTCCACAGCGGACATCGGTAAAAGATAATGAGGACATTGTTACCCCCACTGACACAGCTAACGCCCCTAAGACCCCCGAGTACATTCCCATGACTGACATTCGTTCCCTTTCCATGGTGATAAACCCTACTCCGTCATTTATCCCAATATACACCCCACTCCACTAAATAACTGAGACATATGTATTTTCACCTAAAATTTGACTTGGTGATATATTTTGCAAGTTGTGTACAACTTATATAATGATCAACACAGTTCGCGGATTGGCGAAATACTACATGGTTACATGCAAACCATGACGATTCCATGCGAAATCGCTAATATGGTAACGGATATGTTTACATGTTGATAAACCTTGAATTGAGAAGTAAACATCACATATTGATGTACCTGTATTGTCCTGACCATTTGTCACGTTGTAAGCGGAACGCTACAATATTTTTTCTTGAAATTGTTGTCCGTTATTATGAACTTGCATTTGTATGCAGATTTTATATTTGATGACGAACCTATAAACAGTTTGGTACTTGGTTCATGGTAACTGAGATAGTTCATACTCCAACACCCGATAGTTATTTGTATCGGTATAGTTGTCCTCCCTCATATTAACGACCATTACATAAGTTGGAGATTAGAGACCTTTTTTAATAAATACTTTGTACCTCCATGTAACCAGATTAATAATGCTGTATTTATATTTTACGACGAACACATTGACAGTTCACCACAACTTGTCCAGATTTTGGTGTTTAAGACCCATATATATCCTTGTAAATCACTGACCGCAGTGGCAGGATTGGGGTCGCCTGTATCATATGATTGTATTATACCTCGTATTTACCACGTTCTATATTGACAGTTACGAGAGCGTACAGCTCCAGTTTATATTTTTTAAATAAAATTATAGATTAACATTGCCATGTATGAATATTCCCATGTCATTATATATATATATATATATATATATATATATATATATATATATATATATATATATATATATATATATATATATATATATATATATATATATATATATATATATATAACATCTTTTGCGTCCCACGTCTGATGTTTGACCATTAGTTCTATGCTGTTAGGCTGATGTTCGGTGCAGCTACTACATTTAAGATTGTTAAATACTTTAATGAATATTAGTCACTTCTGTTCAATATTGCCAAAGTATTTTTTTTTTTTGTTTGTGTTGTTTGCACAACCGATGAAAATCGTATACAATTATTTTTGTTGTTGAAAATGTTAGCATTAAGTATGTTAACATTATGGTGATGACTAATTGACAGCGTTGTACATATTGATATTGTTAAGAAGTAGTGTACATCAATACTGTTCAATGGCGAAGTGTATTAACAAATTTTATATATCCCTGTTTTACGCATTATAAATATAATGGGATCCCTCGTTTTAGGAAGAAAAAATTATTTTTATTCTTTTTTTTTATTTATTTATTTTAAAGCCTCTACCAATAGATTAGTGGTTTATAACAGTCACTGGCATGAGGTAGTTAGTTGATAGTACGTAAATGTCTCCTTCTGGGATACATTTGTGTGGCTAGTGTCGTATGTGACCGCATGGTCTTCCACGCTAGCATTATCCCTACTACTTCCACGCTAAGCATTTATACGTGCTACAATATGCTACATATAAGAATGACAGACATCAAAAGCAAATAAGACGTTTTTACACAAAACGCAGTATCATTCAAAGTTCAGTTGGCAGTCACTGCTTTGAGAAGGCAAACGTAGGTCAGTCCCAGATAATAATAATGAATGGGTTTTATGCGCGGAAAGTGGGAAATGAATGTTTGTGCGATCTGGGTTTTTTTTTATCCAATTGTTAAGTTGGAAAAGGTCACACATGTGAAAAAAGTCGAAATAACAGAAAGTCGTGTGCAAAATGTCGAAAACAGAGAGTCGTGTGCAGAAATTGTAGCGTGTGGAAAAAATAATGGGACGTGTGGAAAAAGGCGAGAAAAAGACGGGAACAGTATAAAAAGGAGAGATGTGGGCGATAAGAGTGATTTCGGGATTTATGATTCCAAGGATTCCATTATTTTAGACTAGAGGATTTTTTTAGATAGCGTTAGGTGAACTTCGTCTTTAAGGATATCAAGACAAGTTTTTTTTGAGTAGACAAGTGTGCATATTATTCAGTTGGATTATATATTTTTCATTTTGGATAAACAACCATCATTTTGTGAAATTTACAGTGTTTGTCTAATGACATCAATGAACTTTAATATAATTTTCTACTGAATTGCTGTTTGTGGAAATTTACAGTAATTTCTTTTGGATATACGTTGTTGTGCTGAAACTGTTTTGCTTATCACCAAACTTAAAGGGAAGAACAAACCTGGAAAGAAGAAGAAAAATGTCAAGTATTACCATCTCTGGCGGAAGGCCAGTTAGCACTTGAACCACAAAAACATACGAAGGCTTAACTCTAATTGAATATAACAATCAATATAACTAATTGATGCCGTAACCTGCCGTGCCACATAACATACTAATTGGCACCGTGACCTGTGCACAAGTAACTGCCCTGCCACATATGTGGATACTGTTATATATGAAAACTAAACTATTATACCAGCGTCACAGTTTTAATATACGCATCTTGTCATAAGTGTGTGTGTATGTGTGTGTATGTGTGAGTATGTATGTGTATTATTTTTATATTAAATTATAGTGTCCCAGTTTCGGTCTATTTGTTGACGCTTCATTTGCTCGATGGCGCAAATGTCTACCACCAGAAGAAATCCGGTAGTAATCTGATTTCTGTAAGTGTTTTAAATAATTTGTAATTTCACGTTGTTTTGTGTGATTATTCCATGACGGTTTTGCTTTTCGCTTTCTTCATTAATTTTCTTAAATATATTTTATCCATAGAAGGGAGGCCGTTCTAACTACTGTAGACAGAAGAAAAAGATTAATAAGAGAAAGACTGGATGTACATTGGCAAGTCTTTATGATAAGATTTGTTGACAAGATTGTGTTGACAGAGTCTACCAGGGATTAGCGAAGTCTTGTACATGAGAGCATCAAAAGTTGTTATTGAATGAATACGAGCTGAAAGCCTTCAAAGCTAATGTAGACAATCAGGGAAAACGTACAAAAACAACTGATACAAACAAATATTGCTGTCCACGAATTGTTGCGATAATTTGTGTAATTGTTGGGCAGTTATTGTAATGTTTTATTATTCGAGTCCGTCCCACTAGGGCGAGGTGTTGTGGCCGTTGATGAAAGTTTATCTATTATTTGCTACTTCTATTTGTGTTGATCATATAGGTTAGTATCTCTGCCCTAAATAGTAGGCTGCTTGGTAATAACAACTTCTTTCTCTCAGACGACAACGTTACTCATACCAACAGTTGATGAATGACTGTACGATGACAGCAAGCTTCAAAATCATCATGGAACTTTGAGTTCATCAAAAGTTGGCAAAATTCAGCGAACCTGGTATCTCGAAATATACACATTTCTTTCAACTGGAAACATGGACATCTCATCGTTCAGAATAAACAAAAACGGTCATACACAATCGTGGCCAATAATCGAGTAGACGTATGGGCGATAGTCACTTTTCTGCCACCGCAGAATCAACAAAAACCCTTGGCACATCGACCTGATGAAAACTTCTACTCGCTGCCACTTCTAGAAGCTATCTCTATCACATCACAGAGCAAAACTTGCTGCTAACTCTATCACATCTCAGAGCCTACTGATTTAATTTAAAACGTCGATTTACAACGACACTTATTTTCGAACACTCCAGAACGCTTTGTTTGACAAACAACTCACCCGTTCATAAATTCCCGGTGCGTAGCTCAACTTCGCTCACCCTGCCAAACCCAAACAATTCCAAACACAACCGTCCTCAAACAAAGGGATGTCAGAACTACTCTTGACTCCTTCTTCTCATTCTATCGATTATTCCCCTTAGAATATAAATTTGAACTCGGCTAATACTAATCATAAAAATATATCTCCTAAAAATACATTTAACCGAATTTGTTCCCTCTTAACTACTCTAACGGTTACAGTGCTTGTAATTACTTCCATACAAGTAACATCTTCTAACTAATTTACAACACAATATTTCGTGTGAAAACAAAATATGCACATAATAAAAAAAGGTCAAGTTACCTGATCACAACACCAGTACCACAGGCTGTTTATAGTGATTCCAAATATCATACCTGGCCATGGAAGTTCGAGGTCGCTGTAGGAACGAAAGATATGCCAGGACGAAGCATGTGGGATCCCGCAGGTCGTATATCTGTATAAACAATATGCTATAATCATCATCAGCACTTTCTTCATTTATGTACATTTAAGGGAAGGGGGAGGGAGCCGCGCTGGTGTAATGGTTACCACATTGCGCTGGCGATCATGTGTTTAAGGTTCAAGCCCGGGCCTGAACATTTGATGGAGTGTCATCCACCGGGATTTTGACTGAATAACCTGATAGGCTCCTGATATAAACCCTCGGTGGATGAGACGGAGCGAAGTTCCTGACCGGGTTGGAAGGAAAGTCCACAGGCTTCCCAACCTCGCAATGACATGTCATTGGGCCGAAGGGCTGAAAGCCCAAGTGCCGCTGGTTTAAAAAAAAACGGGAAGGGGAAACAAAATTTTAGACGATAATATTGGGGGTGTTAAGTCATGTTCTTTTCTTTCTTTTTTTTTTAAATCACAAATACGCAACACGTGCACCATTCGCTTACCACACACAGACACACACACACACTCACACAAGTAGATTATACTGTTTGACGCACGTGCACCATTCAGTTACCACACACAGACACACACACTCACACAAGTAGATTATACTGTTTGACACACGTGCACCATTCAGTTACCACACACAGACACACACACTCACACAAGTAGAGTATACTGTTTGACGTCATTAATAACGTGCACCGTTCAGTTACCACACACAGACACACACGGATACACACACACTCACACAAGTAGACTACACTGTTTGACGTCATTAATAACGTGCACCATTCAGTTACCACACACAGACACACACACACACTCACACAAGTAGACTATACTGTTTGACGTCATTAATAACGTGCACCATTCAGTTACCACACACAGACACACACACTCACACAGATAGACTATACTGTTTGACGTCATTAACAACGTGCACCATTCAGTTACCACACACAGACACACACACACACACACACATACAAGTAGACTATACTGTTTGACGTCATTAATAACGTGCACCATTCAGTTACCACACACAGACACACACACACACACTCACACAAGTAGACTATACTGTTTGACGTCATTAATAACGTGCACCATTCAGTATTTCATTCGTCACCCTTTATCCCCCCAAGAAGCATAAGGCTTCAACAAACACAAGCCAAGTTTTCTTGTCCCGTCTCATCAGATTAATGTCTTTACATGACGTCCTCATCATTGTCCCGTCTCATCAGATTAATGTCTTTACATGACGTCCTCATCATTGTCCCGTCACATCAGATTAATGTCTTTACATGACGTTCTCATCATTGTCCCGTCTCATCAGATTAATGTCTTTACATGACGTCATCATCATTGTCCCGTCACATCAGATTAATGTCTTTATATGACGTCCTCATCATTGTCCCGTCACATCAGATTAATGTCTTTATACGACGACCTCATCATTGTCCCGTCACATCAGATCTTTCCATGACTTCCTCAACACTGTCCCGTCACATCAGATCACTGTCTTTCCATGACTTCCGCATCGTTGTCCAGACTAATCAGATCACTGTCTTTCCATGACTTCCTCACCATTGTCCCGTCACATCAGATCTTTCCATGACTTCCTCACCATTGTCCCGTCACATCAGATCACTGTGTTTCCATGACTTCCTAATCATTGTCCCTTCTGCCTCTCGTTCTCCTATCTATGAATTTCGTAGTTAGCCTCTATCTCTTCTATCCTGAGCAAGGAAGCCTAGTGTCAGAACTCAATTATTATTCTGTGGATTTCCAATCACAACAATGCTGGTTGTTAAATAATAGGCTCGCTCGCCAGGAGCATGACCACCAAATATAATGGCTGACATAAGAAATTAACACCTGTAACAGTAAATTCCCTTTATTAACGTAACACACAGAATTAAGCCTCACACGGCCAACAAAACGTACGAAATATAAATATATATAAGCCAAGCAACTTGCCTCAAATAATAGCTCAATCTATCAGCATCATACGCTACAGTAGGTCTTAACTAGACGAACACTGTATTGACTATCGCTCCTACTAGCGATCCAAAATCTATGACAATGAAAGAATACTCTAATCACAGACAACATGTCATATGTGGCCTGAAGGTAACAACCACTGTACCCTAAGCTATCCAGAATCACATACAATTATCCACCGGCACTAAATATGGCAATCCCTGGCTTATAATCCATCCGAAGAATCGCACAACAACTGGCTGGCGAAGGGAACCAAAATGTCCGTCTTCACTCGGACGCGACTAGAAAGAGAATGCCTTCTTGGCGCTTAATCATTCTCGACTTCCATCCTGTCACATGACCAAGTCGTTTCAGTTATCAGGATCGCCGAAACTTGCTGATAGCAATGTTGCTACTCCTAATTTTCGTCACAGCGAAACAGCGCCAAGACACCTAGTAATGATATCACCAGGTTTTCTCAATGTGTGTCAGATCCATCTCCAGCGCCTTCTTCTCATCTTTTCTTCTACTGACACTTGTCTGGTTCTTGTCATCAGTTCGACATTAATTTTTCAAGATGACAGTACAGATAGAAAAGTGTTAGAAATTGCACCACATGTCGGACAGTGACGTGTAGAGAAGAACGTGACGTTAGAGAGACATTTATCTCGCAAATATTTTGAAAGCAAAATTGTGCTTAAGGGAAAGTCATTATTGTGTTACTTCCCTTGAAAGTTGTGTCGGCTCTTTCGATCAAACTCCGCGGATAAATCCATTTTACTGCGATTTATTCGTTGTTTGGGTAATAATAGATTGTTCTTGCTTCAGAATATCTATGGCCTGAATTTATGTGTATTGTTTGTCTGAGTAGGACGAGTCTGTCTTATATCTGTATATCTTTACATATCTAAGTCGAACTATATGTTCTGTTGTCTCTAGAGAGGTCGAAGGCTATTCGGCGGATGTGTCGCTAGGGAGTGGTGTGATTTGGCTTCGTCCCGATAGGGACTGTGTGTGTTTTTTGCTATGTCGGCTTGATGCCTTGAAAAAGTGATCTCAGTGGTTTTGGGGAAAGTGATAGTCGTCTAGACCTATCGTGTATGCTTTACCCCAGTGTTCATTCTTATTGCCAAGGAATGGCAGTGTCATATTTCCTATACCAAGGTAATAAAAGATACTCTTATGAACTCTCGATCGAAGCCACCATTTTCGATAATTACGATTTGAATGTTTAAGAGAATATATTTGACTCGATGAAAACGACTTCGATTCCTAGCAGCACTATATCCTGTAGATTGCAGTCAATTGTTCATGATCAAATCTACAGAGCAACGAAATGTTTTATGAATGACTAACTTTAGAACAGATTCATTATCTGTATTCAAACGTGAGTGACCGCTCACGAGTGGAGCCATCTTGGAACCAAAACATGTAGGACTTTCAAGAAGAGAAAAGGGATGCCCGTATTATCGCTTGATCAGTCCAGAGATCACTGCTACACATGAGAACCCATTGCTAGCGGTTCAATATTATTATATGGAAAAATATGTGCTGAACATTATGTTGAAGAATCGTCGCTAGACGAGATTAGGTTTAGAAGCCATCTGAAATATTGTTTACAAGCTGACGTGCTCAGTCAGTGAAGTCAGATGATATATGTATGGGCGATACTGAGTGCTTGGCTACTGACAGTCCATTATACAATTATTCTACATGAGTGCCCATGTAACATTGCAAGACCATTTGTCCACTGTACTATGATGTATTATGGCAACCTGTGATTTGTCACTATCTGTGCTGTCGAGTGTGTACGTCCAATTAAACTTTAGAAAAGGTACACAGTCGTTGGTGTCGATGACTTCCGGTCATACATGAGTGTGAGAAGAGAACATTTGTCAACAACACGAACCCTTATCATCATTCGCACATTATACACTCCATCCATGTCTACACACCACTGCGTAGGTCAAGTTGACATTCCATACACTACAGTGGGGCAGGCAACACCATAGAGATCTTGTCAACTGATGATGGTGGCTGACGCCTGTCTTCCAGCAGTACTTTATCAATATATATTAACAACTTTATCAACTGGTGGACCAGCTTTCTGGGTTTGACCTCGCAGAAATTCAGAAGTCAACAGATTACCGATACCAGACCGTTTCCTGTGGCTGATACGACACACTTGCAGTATTGGTTTGCTCTTTGTCAACACTTCGTCACGTGACCTGTCAAGTGAATGCAGTATGTAGGTCAGCGTTGTTGACATTTTTTACATTAGACATTATAGAGTTTCACAGAACAGTTGGATCAATTCTTGTCAGTGTTAACAGGAAGACAGTATTTGTGAACTAAGAAGTCCTATTTTCATCGATGGATCTTCTTGTTTGCCATATATGAACTTTAATATTTAAGGCCAGAATGTTTAATTGAATAAAGTGGCAGTTTGTTTGTTTTCATGAAAAATAACTTTGCCATTACTGTAAGACTGAGCCTATTTTGCAACACATACTATCATACACATAATTTATATATATTTATGTTTACATGTTATGTGTTTGTATAGTATGTTAGTTTCTATGTCAGCGGGTTGTGTTTAAGGTTGGGCGGCGTCCTCACAACAGAATATCCCACGTCATAGAGGGTCCGTTGTGGGCGTTTTCTATAGGTGCAATTTTCTTGATTGAAAATTTGCTGCGACAACTGTTGCTTTTGTGTTAGCTGTGAAGTCTGTAATTATTGTTATTTTTGTAATATTTCTTTGTTCTTTAGTTTTGTTTTGATTTGTTTGTAATTTGTTGGTCTAACCTTTTCTATCTTTCAGTTCTATTCATAATTTATATTCATATATTGTGACGTCATTTGTGTTGTTATGCTTTGCAGATTCAGTGATTATTTTCATTGATTTCCCTATTTGATTTATTTTGATTTCTGCAAACGTTCTTGTATTGTCAGTCCTATTTGTACTTTATGTATTCTGTTGGTTGACATATGTTTTATATGGGTATATTTCATAAGACACAATTGCCTGTGCACTGCACTTGGATTATGGTATAAACCAGTACCTGATTATTATTACTATTATACAAGACCTTATTAAAGGCTTGTGACCCACAGATATTGGGTTAGTATACTGATAAATCAAGTCATTGAGAACTTGTGGTATTATTATTGATTCAGGTGATTAGTATTATTGTTAGACATCATGTCTACTTTAGATTACTTCATTACACAAGGGAAAGCCCTTGATAAGACTGGTCAACAATTAGAACAATGGGCAGTTGCTCAATATGACAAAGCATTAGCTGCAGAAGAAAGAAAAGCTATAGCGGAAGAGAAAAGATTAGAAAGAGAAGCTGAGGCTGCTGCTGAACAAAAGAAATTGCAGATGCAGGTAGAGGAAAGGAGATTTGAAGCTGAACAAAAAAAATTGGAAAGAGAAGCTGCGGCTGAACAAAAAAGATTAGACAGTGAAGCTGAACAAAAAAAATTGGAAAGAGAAGCTGCGGCTGAACAAAAAAGATTAGACAGTGAAGCTGAACAAAAAAAAAATTGGAAAGAGAAGCTGCAGCTGAACAAAAAAGATTAGACAGGGAGGCTGAACAAAAAAGATTAGATGCTGAAGAGAAAAAAGCAATAAGAGAACATGAATTTGAGTTGGAGAAATTGAGATTGACAAGTATGAGTAATGTTAATCAGGCATCTAGTGGTAATGGTAAACCTTCTACTTACAAGGTTAAGGTTCCACCGTTCAATCAGTCCAGTGACGATATTACATTCTGGCTGGATAGATTTGAACGTTCTTGTCGTACACATAATGTGGATAAATCACAATACGCTAATCAGTTATCAGAAAACTTGAAAGGTGAATCTTTGACTAGATTATGCCTTGTAGGAGAAGCAGATAAGGATAATTATGATGTCATTAGGGCGGCTTTGATAAAAAAAAAATATCAGCTAAGTGAGGAAGGCTATCGCCTTTTATTTAAGACGATGGTACCTGAGACGGGTGTAGAATTCTCAGAATTCACTGCAAAGGCACGTCTCACAGTTGATCGTTGGATTGAGCTTTCCAAAACAGAAAAAAAAACGTATGAAGGACTTATGGATTTGTTGCTCAGAGATAAGATTATGTCATGTGTGAACAAACCTTTCCTTGAATTTATACATGAGCGTAAACCCAAATCTCTAAAAGAAATGGAAGAATATTGTTCCCAATATGTCACTGCACACCCCGACGTGACTTTTGGCAACACTAAGATTAAGGAGAGTATGCCAGTTGCTTCAGCAACACCATACAATCCCAATTATTCACACAGATTTCAGGGACCTCAAAACAGATTTGATAAAAAAGGTAACCATAATAGTTATCAAAACCAAGGTAACCAATCATTTCAGGGTTCTTCTTCAAAGAACTGGAGACGACCTGATAGCTCTCGACACAGGGGTGGTCATAATTATAGGAATTTCCGTAGAGGAAGTAATTATAGAAACTATCAGGGTTATCCGTCTTGGAGTCAGCAAGATCATAATTACAGAGATACTCATTATAATGAATATGATAATGGTAACCAAGGGAACTATGACTCAAACCCAAATAGGGGTTACAATAGAGGTAACAATAACTACAGAGGTGATAATAACCGAGGTAGATCTCAATACAAAAGACATAAACCACATTTTCAGGCAAACTCTGCACAACAAGAGTCCCATGAAGCCTATAAACAGAGTAAAGATAATAATGATGCTAGTAATATGGCATGTGCCGCTTTTGATTTTGGGAGAGCATCTCAGTGCCCCCAATGCAAAACGTTATTTGAGCCAACCACAGTGTCTACTTTAAGCTGTGGCCATCCTCTTCCTGCTCTTCCAGCATCAGTCGCGCATGATGGAAGAGGTTCTCTTGTCTTACATAAGGGTTTAGTGAATAACAATCCAGTCTCTGTGCTATTTGATTCTGGATGCACCACAATTGGTGTTAGGCAGTCACTCGTAGATCCTACCCGTGCCACTGGACAAGTAGTCAAATGTGTAACATTTGGCGGCACATTAGAGAAATACTCTACTGCTATCATTAGGATTGCTACTCCTTTCTTTACAGGAGATGTACACGCATGTCTTCTTCCGAATCCGATCGCTGACCTCATCATCGGTCGCATTCATGGAGTCAAGGAATGCACTCCGCAAAATTTCCACGTGGGAAAGGCAAAACATGCAGATTGCTAACGCTGTAGTCACTAGAGCTCAGGCTCTTAATATGCCTCAAACTTCATCTACTGAAGATAATGAAGTGCATAACCAAGATAATCCCTTGGTAATTTCTCGTGACTCGTTTATAAAACAGCAAGAAGATGATCCCACTTTGAAGAAATTCTTCATTCTTGCAACTAAAGGTGATCCGAATAAAGACACAAGTCGTAAATCGTGGATTACAAAGAAGAATGGCGTACTTGTACGTATGGTTCAAGACTCCATTACGTCAAGTCATTCTCAAATCCTGGTTCCCAAGAATTTGAGAGTTAAAATTTTGCAGCACGCTCACGACTCTCAGTGTGCTGGACACATGGGTTTTTCCCGTACTAAGTCAAGAGTCCTTGCGGCTTTCTTTTGGCCATTGGTAAACAAGGACATACGGATTTATTGTCGATCTTGTAAAGTATGTCAGGAAGTTAAATCCAAAGGTCCACGGCATGCTGCACCCATTCAGGCGGCGGACATTCCTATTCGGCCGTTCCAAAAATGGCTATAGACATTATTGGTCCATTTAAGATCAAGTCTGCCAGAGGACATCAGTTTATCTTGACGTGTGTTGATATGTGCACACGTTGGCCAGAGGCTATTCCTCTGAAGAGCATTACTACTGCTGATATTGCAGATGCTCTTTGGCTTATATTTTCTCGTCTGGGGTTCCCCGGAGAGATATTGTCAGACCATGGCACCCAACTGATATCAGATACCATGTCTCAAGTAATGTCTACTCTGCAGATAGATAGATCTTTAAGTAGTATCTACCATCCAATGTCTAATGGTATGGTCGAACGCCTTAATAGAACACTTAAAAACTTACTGGGGAAGATAACTGAGGATCATCCTCAAGACTGGGACAGAGTTTTACCTGCGGCCCTCTTCGCTTACAGAGAGGTACCCAATGAACATACGGGATTTTCTCCCTTTGAACTCGTCTTTGGCGCGCGTCCGCGTGGCCCTATGTCGTTGCTTCACGATCTCATAACATCTGACAATATTGACGATGACACAAAGTCATCCTACGAATATGTCATCGCGTTGAGACAAAAGATTATCGAAGCATGCAAATTAGCAACTTCTTCTTCTGAATTTGCGAAACAGAAGGCAAGGCAATTTGCCAATAAGAAGAGATGCTTACGACAACTTTGTCCTGGTGACAAAGCATTTGTATTACTACCTTGTAGGGAAAACAGATTACTTATTTCTTGGAAAGGTCCGTACGATATAATATCGAAAATTTCCGATGTCGACTATATTGTCGATATTGATGGGAAGCATAAAACCTTCCACATCAATATGCTTACTGAATTCTATGAACGTCCGGATTATTTGCAACCCATTTTCCAAGCAACGGACAATTCTCCAGTACCACATGGTCATTACTCATCACTGTCCGTGATACAGGATGAGGAAACAAGTTTTTCAGATGTAAATCTTCCTCTTCCAATGATCCCACTTCATTCCAGTGAATCATGGAAGAACGTTACTGTCCTCCTGATTTGTCTCTAGGAGAACAGCGACAAGTTTCAACTATGTTGCAAACATTTCAGGATGTACTCACTGACATCCCTGGACAAACGAATGTCATTCAACATGACATTGTTCTAACTGACCATACTCCTATTAGGGTTAGACCTTATCCTATACCTATACATTTTCAAGCACAGGTCGAGAAAGAGTTGGATGAGATGATAGATTTGAAAATAATCGAACCATCCACCTCTGCATATTCTTCGCCGATGGTTATTGTGCGTAAAAAAGACAATAACATACGTCTTTGCGTTGACTATCGAAAATTGAATCAAGTAACGAAGTTCGATGCCGAACCTATGCCTTTACTGGAAGAGCTACTTACTCGACTCTCCAAATCTCATTTTTTCACTAAACTTGATTTGTCTAAAGGATATTGGCAAGTTCCTTTATCTGAACGCGCCAAACCTCTCACGGCTTTTTCAACACCTAGAGGTTTGTTCCAATGGAATTTTATGCCTTTCGGTCTTATGAACGCACCAGCTACGTTCGTACGCATGATGCGCCGAATCCTATCTTATCGGTCAGATGTCATTGCATATCTAGACGACATCTGTCTTTTCAGCGATACTTGGGAAGATCACTATTCAGGGTTAGATGAATTGCTGTCTACTTTGCGTGAGCACAACCTGACAGCGAAACCCTCTAAAGCCTATATTGGTTTTAGCGAAATTTCTTTCCTAGGCCACCGAGTTGGTCATGGTTTCCTAAAGACAGAGGACCATAATACTAGTAAGATACTTAACATCTCAATCCCTAAGACTAAAAAACAGGTGAGAAGTCTGTTAGGTCTTATTCAATTTTATGGCAGATTCATTCAGAATCTATCCTCTATCATGGCACCTCTCTCAACACTTCTAAAGAAAGGTTCGCCTAATGTGGTCCACTGGTCTCAGGAATGCCAATGCTCTCTGGATAAGATTAAAACACTGTTTTCAACACCACCTATTTTAGTGCTACCACCACTAAAGATAAGACATTCGTTCTTCGTAGTGACGCTTCATCCACTGGGATTGGAGCGGCACTAATGCAAGAGTACTCTGGAACTCTGCATCCTGTAATGTATATTTCCAGAAAACTTAATGCGGCAGAAAGGAATTATTCGGTTTTAGACCGTGAGCTATTAGCTATGGTTTGGTCGATCCTCAAACTACAGAGATTCCTTCTAGGCGCACATTTCATTGTAGAAACAGACCAAAAAGCTCTTACTGCTATACAGAGTAAGAATTTGAAGAGCTCGAGGTCTACTCGATATGCAATTGCTCTTCAACCTTTTCATTTCTCTGTGCGAGCTATTCGTGGATCAGATAATGTGATGGCAGACATTCTGTCAAGATGCCCACATGATTCCACATAACTATTAGGGCTTAGACTTCTTGATATGTCTAGTTCTATAGTAGTTCCTTTTCTATATCATGATAGATACACATTTGTAATTTAATAATATAATGATTGTATCACTACATAGCGGTTCATGTATGTTTATTCACCGCTGTGCTTTGATGATTTTTTCTTCATAAATCATAAATTTAAGATATCTAATACGTAGTGATGATATGAATTTTTTAGGCATTGTGTAATTGCCAGAATTGTATTATACTTTGATGACACCTTCCTGGAAAAATATACTTGTAGAGAAATAATTTCTCTCAGTTTATGAGACACATTCTCACCAGTCGCTCCATAAGTCGACTTAGCCTCATATTAGGCGTTATAGGTATTCCTGATATTTTTCATCTGCGCATTATTCATGCGTTGTGAGCCTATTGTACGTTGCTCCGAGATGTATTTCAAAAAGAAAAAAAAATGTTCCATTTTTTTTTTCCCGGGAGGTGTGGTAAGACTGTTACGTGCAGTCTTTGATATCTTACAATATTATACATTGGTATTCTTGTTATCTTCGCAAATATTTTGAAAGCAAAATTGTGCTTAAGGGAAAGTCATTATTGTGTTACTTCCCTTGAAAGTTGTGTCGGCTCTTTCGATCAAACTCCGCGGATAAATCCATTTTACTGCGATTTATTCGTTGTTTGGGTAATAATAGATTGTTCTTGCTTCAGAATATCTATGGCCTGAATTTATGTGTATTGTTTGTCTGAGTAGGACGAGTCTGTCTTATATCTGTATATCTTTACATATCTAAGTCGAACTATATGTTCTGTTGTCTCTAGAGAGGTCGAAGGCTATTCGGCGGATGTGTCGCTAGGGAGTGGTGTGATTTGGCTTCGTCCCGATAGGGACTGTGTGTTTTTTGCTATGTCGGCTTGATGCCTTGAAAAAGTGATCTCAGTGGTTTTGGGGAAAGTGATAGTCGTCTAGACCTATCGTGTATGCTTTACCCCAGTGTTCATTCTTATTACCAAGGAATGGCAGTGTCATATTTCCTATTCTTCTTCTTCTTCCATCCTTAGCCACCAACCGACAAAGCAGTCAGTGGCCAATACGCCTAGTGGCGTCTTAGGGCAACAACAAATTGATTTCTTTGCCGTTGTATCCCATCACGCCTAGTGGCGTCTTTAGGGCAACAACAAATTAATCCATTTGCCGTTGTTTCCGTAATCAAATTGACTAGCAAACAGGTGATCAGCCCGTTGGCATATTTCCTATACCAAGGTAATAAAAGATCCTCTTATGAACTCTCGATCGAAGCCACCATTTTCGATAATTACGATTTGAATGTTTAAGAGAATATATTTGACTCGATGAAAAACGACTTCGATTCCTAGCAGCACTATATCCTGTAGATTGCAGTCAATTGTTCATGATCAAATCTACAGAGCAACGAAATGTTTTATGAATGACTAACTTTAGAACAGATTCATTATCTGTATTCAAACGTGAGTGACCGCTCACGAGTGGAGCCATCTTGGAACCAAAACATGTAGGACTTTCAAGAAGAGAAAAGGGATGCCCGTATTATCGCTTGATCAGTCCAGAGATCACTGCTACACATGAGAACCCATTGCTAGCGGTTCAATATTATTATATGGAAAAATATGTGCTGAACATTATGTTGAAGAATCGTCGCTAGACGAGATTAGGTTTAGAAGCCATCTGAAATATTGTTTACAAGCTGACGTGCTCAGTCAGTGAAGTCAGATGATATATGTATGGGCGATACTGAGTGCTTGGCTACTGACAGTCCATTATACAATTATTCTACATGAGTGCCCATGTAACATTGCAAGACCATTTGTCCACTGTACTATGATGTATTATGGCAACCTGTGATTTGTCACTATCTGTGCTGTCGAGTGTGTACGTCCAATTAAACTTTAGAAAAGGTACACAGTCGTTGGTGTCGATGACTTCCGGTCATACATGAGTGTGAGAAGAGAACATTTGTCAACAACACGAACCCTTATCATCATTCGCACATTATACACTCCATCCATGTCTACACACCACTGCGTAGGTCAAGTTGACATTCCATACACTACAGTGGGGCAGGCAACACCATAGAGATCTTGTCAACTGATGATGGTGGCTGACGCCTGTCTTCCAGCAGTACTTTATCAATATATATTAACAACTTTATCAGTGTAGTAGCCTAATATTTGTCAACCATTACTACCTTGTTCGTAATTTCTGTGTGTGTGGAATAATTAGGCTCTAGGCCTTGACCTAAAATGTAAACAGGGCTCTCATTTAAGTCAGCAAACCCGCCACTCCGCACGTGGCGAAACGCTTTTTAATCGATAAGAGGGATGTACTTCATTTAGAAGCCTCATACCTGAGGGTACACAAGCAAAGTAGAAAAGGGAGGGAAAAATAGGGTGAGAGTTTGGTTATGTTTCGTGTGTGAGGAAATAAATAGGCATGTCTGATATGTGTTGTTAATAGGGTATTGATTACTTGTCTATTATCAGGGGCAATCGGTCATCCCATGAACATGCTTCCTACGTCACCCAGTATCACAGAATATATTGCAGCTATCTGCAATTATCCATCACCACAGCATATACGGCCTGCTTTTATTACCACCATCTTACCGAGGCACACACTGCCAGACTCATTGCTACGTCAGCATCACTACATATACTGACAGGGCACTATAGCTCCTTGTTAGTCGGCTATATGTTATACATATTTGGTTGATTCAACTTCACCACTAACTATTACCGGAGATTTCCCCTCCCCCACCGATGGTTACTCGTTTCCTTCCAGACGTCATTGTCAGATCAATCTGCGAGTCATTGTCCCAGCACATGCTAGATCTCCTTCACCTGCTTTATCGCCGCAAGTCAAAGGCAGTTGGCAGCGTATAGATTTTATGCGTAGTCCCTACAGAGAGAGCTTTATATCCATCGCCCTAGAACACCTCAACTAGTAGGAGAGGTATAGTTATTTCCAAATTGAAGAATAATTATCGCAGGAGGTTACAGCTAATATCAGAATGATTTAGGTGGAGTTGTACAGTGTGTACCTTCCAGGATTATTAACATCACAGGACTGGCCGTCTTCACTTTAGAGGACTGGGGGCTGACGCGGATAATTAATTAGACACGTGTATTCATGTGGCATTGACTGTGTAAAATCAATACGATTCGCTAGTGTTCTTGATTTTATTTTGTTGTGATAGAACATCACTAGCCCATCAGAGCTAGTGATGTTATTGATTGTTTTCTATTTTTAAAGTGTAATTTCATTATTAAATATATTTATATGTTCTAAGCGGTCATAATTCACTTTCTAACTGTCACTTGATGTTAACTTGTGCTAACCTTACTGTAATAGATTAACCTAGGCCGGAAGAAGTGTATGATATTTTAAACATTGTCTCGAGTGTGGCTGGAAGAAGACAATAAATACCTAATTACATATCTCTTCTCTCTAGAAGTAATAAATCCCTCCTTATTTTACATTAGTGGCTCCATCCATATCTACTTTCCCGCTACTCATTTATACTCTGTCTAAACTCAGACATAATCTACTTACATACTCATGACATATATGACCTTTACAACAAAAAATCGCAAGTGGTTCTTTTTTTAATTCATGAGGTGCCCTACACAAAATATGTCAATTTATGATTTTGCGAAATATGGTAGATACATAAGTATTCTTCAGTGGGACATGAAAATGTTATGATTTGATCAGTGTGCCGTGACGTGAAAATGTTATGATTTTATCAGTGTGCAGTGACGTGAAAATGTTATGATTTGATCAGTGTTGCCGTGACGTGAAAATTTTATGATTTGATCAGTGTGCCGTGACGTGAAAATGTTATGATTTGATCAGTGTTCCGTGACGTGAAAATTTTATGATTTGATCAGTGTGCCGTGACGCGAAAATTTTATGATTTGATCAGTGTGCCGTGACGTGAAAATTTTATGATTTGATCCATGTGCCGTGACGTGAAAATTTTATGATTTGATCAGTGTGCCGTGACGTGAAAATTTTATGATTTGATCAGTGTTGCCGTGACGTGAAAATTGTATGATTTTATCAGTGTGCCGTGACGTGAAAATGTTATGATTTGATCAGTGTGCTGTGACGCGAAAAAGCTTGGGAAGCACTACCCTAGCACACTTGTTTCGTGCTGCAAAACGGACTTTTGACTTTGTATTTTAACATTCAAACATATTATTTCTTTCTCTCTTGACTGTCGTCTGTCGCACTATGTTTATTTTGAGTGTTTAAACTACTCAAGCCAGATGATATAATTTGTTACTTGCTTACTTGCTTAGTCGTCCATCTTGTACAGTGGGGTCTAGAAGGTATCATTTGTCACTGTATAAACTAAAATAGTCACGTGTCGTGAGATCACGTGTCATACCTTTTGTTGTCATACTTTTTGTATGTACTTGCCAGCCTTATTCCTCTGTCCAATGGCTGCCATCTTGTCCCATACATATTCTGTTTTTACTCTTAGATCTTCTCCGTCGAGAACAATACGGACAGGTAAATATGTCACCAAACTGTGAGCCTCATTCTTGCATGTAAACATGTCAACAAACTGTGAGACTCATACTTGGACGTAAACATGTCAAAAAACTGTGAGCCTCATACTTGGACGTAAACACGTCAAGAAACTGTGAGCCTCATATTTGGACGTAAACACGTCAACAAACTGTGAGCCTCATACTTGGACGTAAACATGTAAACAAACCGTGAGACTCATTCTTCGGCGTAAACATGTCAACAACCTGTGAGCCACATACTTCCACGTAAACATGTCAACGAACTGTTAGCCTCATACTTCCACGTAAACATGTCAACGAACTGTTAGCCTCATACTTCCATGTAAACACGTCAACAAACTCTGAGCCTCATACTTCCACGTAAACACGTCAACAAACTGTGAGCCTCATACTTCCACGTAAACATGTCAACGAACTGTTAGCCTCATACTTCCATGTAAACACTTCAACAAACTCTGAGCCTCATACTTCCACGTAAACACGTCAACAAACTGTGAGCCTCATACTTCCACGTAAACACGTCAACAAACTGTGAGTCTCATACTTGGACGTAAACATGTCAACAACCTGTGAGCCACATACTTCCACGTAAACATGTCAACGAACTGTTAGCCTCATACTTCCATGTAAACACGTCAACAAACTCTGAGCCTCATACTTCCACGTAAACACGTCAACAAACTGTGAGCCTCATACTTCCACGTAAACATGTCAACGAACTGTTAGCCTCATACTTCCATGTAAACACGTCAACAAACTCTGACCTCATACTTCCACGTAAACACGTCAACAAACTGTGAGCCTCATACTTCCACGTAAACACGTCAACAAACTGTGAGCCTCATACTTCCACGTAAACATGTCAACAAACTGTGAGCCTCATACTTCCACGTAAACACGTCAACAAACTGTGAGTCTCATACTTCCACGTAAACATGTCATCGAACTGTGAGCCTCATACTTCCACGTAAACATGTCATCGAACTGTACACCTCATTCTTGCATGTAAACATATTATCTAGCACCCAGGGAATACGAGTTCAAGTTAAAGAGGGATACGAAACAAAATTATCAAACAAACAGGGAGTAAGAAATAAATTATCAAACAAACGGAGTAAGAAATAAATTATCAAACACACAGAGAGTAAGAAATAAATTATCAAACAAACAGAGAGTAAGAAATAAATTATCAAACAAACGGAGTAAGAAATAAATTATCAAACACACAGAGAGTAAGAAATAAATTATCAAACAAACAGAGAGTAAGAAATAAATTATCAAACACACAGAGAGTAAGAAATAAATTATCAAACAAACAGGGAGTAAGAAATAAATGATCAAGTAAACATAGAATAAAAAGAAATTTAGCAGATAAAACAATGGAAAGCCGAGATATCCAGATAGACAAACTTGCTTATAAGTAGAGTTGTCCCCAAAGTTCATTTTTGTCGTGTTTGGCCAAGCTTCAAAATATTTTTCTTTGAGTTCAAGATAAGACTGGAACGTGTTGATACCTGGGCAAGGAAAACACAAATTATTATTTTTCGTTTGTATAAACATTTTTCATATGTATGATCATTTTTTTGACTGAAGTGTGTATTATGTTTTCTATGGTCAAAGGGACATAATCCGAGTTATCGAAACTACAATTTTTTAGGAGTTTGCCTTCTCTTGTATCTCTAGAGACACGTTCGGTCTATAATTTCTTGAACGAAGCGTGACCACATCTCCTTATTTGGTAGTACCAGTCAACTATGGTAGATGTCTGAAACCTTTCTTAACGCTTCTTTTCATGACCATAAAAGGCGCGATTCTATAAGACTTTTATCTCGAATGTTCTTAGAATCGTCTTATTGTGAACGGCAACTCAGAGATTGTCGTTCTGCGCATGTCAAAAGCTGGGAGTTCGTTCTGTGTGTTCCGCCCAGTTCGGGAGTTTAGAAATGGTTTAAGAAGCGAGCAGACGCGACCTGCGTCTTGTGATTTTCTGAGGGAAATACATTGTTTGTGAGTTAGTTAGCTAACTAGACTATTTCCCAGTATTATTCACGCCTGCCTGGAGGCATATGTTCATGGTTGATTTTCCGAAATAAGGTAATTCCTCTTGTATCGAACTTTATGCTATCATCTAGAGGTTCGTCATTTTGTCGCCTATTTGCTCGCCTGTGTGATGCAAAATGGAGAGGTACTTTGACTAGGATTAAGTCACCGGTATCTGTATACCTGAACTAGTTAAATATATATGGGTCGCTCTAGACCAACAAGACTATTGTCTGTGTTCCAGGATTCGTTATATCAGAGATCACGTCCAAGTCAGATGGTTAGACTTAGGAACATTATAAAGGTCGAGCTGACCTGTAGCCCATGTATGCTATTCACGTGCAGACAGTAAACGGACTGATTGTATACATCTGATCTGCTAGCATCAGAATGGGAGCATTTATTATTGTTTATGAACATTGAAGATCTGTAGCTGACACTGTTGCAGAAATTATTATTATTTATACAGCTTCACGAACTAGAACTCTATGATTTATGAATTTCTGAATCTATTGAACTGTGATGTCTTATGACGCATATATACAACAGCTGTCATTGCTGACTACAGAAATTGTTTTCAATGTGCCATATCATCTTGCTGAACTCGTTAACTATGTTGATGTCATAAGTATCATGACTGTTTTGTGGCGTGCAATAAATGGAAGAAACTTATACAACGAAGTTACCCTTTCTATGACTCTACACGTCATGTTGCCTGTGTGATAACCCTGTGAACTGTTCCACTACCACATACACAGCAACATCCTAAATCAGAGAAGACACCTACATCTTGCACTTTAATACCAGGTGTCGATAAGGGTGGCAAGTTACCACTTCAGCTCAAATCCACCCTTATCATTTTTGGTGGCCAGAGCTGGTTCTATCATCTGATATTTTGGCGCACCATATCATTTTTGGTGGCCATAGGATGGTTCACTCTGATTCCAGCTATCAAGGGGGTCAGCAAACCCAGACATCATCATCATACTAGATACAACTACAGCATCAACTACCACCTTACAAGAAATTTTATTGAAAGTATCCGGATTTTCTGACAGTTGCTGATTTTGAAACTACCCGGCGCTGCTCGGCAATATTGAAGTTTATGTAAGATTAGAAGGACAAGTACCGAGCGAATGGATTTCCTAATCTGGTGAAAAGAAGGACAAGTGCCGTAACAACTGTTCCGGTCTCAGGGGTACTGTTGCGGGTTCAGAAGGTCAAGTGCCGGTTAAATCAATTTAGAAGATTCAGAAGGTCAAGTGCCGTAACAACTGTTGCAGTATTAGAAGCTCATTTCCTTCGTCATGGCTGTTTATGGGAGCAGAAGTTAATCAACGTTGGATCATTATCCTCAGAATGCTGATTACATCCTGTTCTGCACCGTGCTGACGCTGGATTTATAGAAGTTAAGTGGCCTGTTTTGTTTGTGAACTGTGCCCTTATGTTCTAACTGAGCCTTCTGTACTTTCACACTTTCTCCTATTGTTTTCATGATACATGTTTATATGTTATATGTTATTTGTTATTTGTATATTTATATGTTTATATTTCAGCGGGTTTTCTCGGTTGGGCGGTGTCTTTCAGTAGAAGATACCACGTCACAGAGGTTCTACTGTTAGCGTTTTCGTTAGGGACTGTGCGAATTTCCTACAGTGAAATTTGCTAGCGACAATCGTTGCTATATCTGTTTAGTTGTGACGAGTTGTGCTTTATTTTTGTTTCTTAAATATATATATTTTTTTTTCTTTTTTCTTTTCTCTCTTTCTTTGTGTTTTTTAGTTTCGATTTCGATTGTTTGTATTTGTAGGTCTCCCCTTTGCTATTATTCAGTTCTTTACGTATATTTTTGTGTATACACTGTAGCGTCATTTGTTAGTCATATCTTCGCATATTTCTTGTTAGTTTTGCTGTTTGTGTATTTGACTTATGCGAATGTTTTCGTATTGTTTGATCTTTGTTGTTGTTTACATTGACTTTGATCTTTGTTGATTGTTTACATTGACTCTGATCTTTGTTATTGTTTACATTGACTCTGATCTTTGTTGTTGTTTACATTGACTCTGATCTTTGTTGTTGTTTACATTGACTTTGATCTTTGTTATTGTTTACATTGTTGGTGACCTTTGTTATTGTTTACATTGTCTTGTTATTGTTTACATAGTTCTTGCATAGTTAGCTTTCACTATTGTTAATATATGCTCATGCACTATTGGTCTATAGTGCACTTATCATAACTAACTGGTGTTTTTTGCTTATGCACTATTGTAGTGCAGTTATGATAAATAACTGATGGTTATGCACTGATTTGAGTAGTGCACTGTTAATTAAGAGGTGACTTGTGATATTATTATACATTTGATAATACAAGTTGGTGTCAACTCCGGTTTCCCACAGAGATTGGGTTCAACATAGAGATTATACAAGCACTTTATTAAGTCTTGTTGCTATTTAACATTGAAATAAGATAATTAATTATTTCAGGTTCTGTACTCACATTTTAGACATCATGTCTACATTTGAGTACTTTATTGAGCAGGGTAAAGCCCTTGGGAAGACAGGTGATAAATTAGAAGAATTTGCGACTGTTCAATATGCCAAGGCATTGAAGTCGGAAGAAAAGAAAATGAAAGAACAAACTGAACAAAAGAGAATAGAGGCTGAAATAGAACAAAAGAAACTGCAGATGCAGGTGGAGGAAAAAAGATTTCAAATGGAAATGGAAAAAACAAAAAAAGAGAAGCTGAAAATAAGAGACTTGAAAAAGAAGCTGAAAATAAGAGACTTGAAAAAGAAGCTGAAAATAAGAGACTTGAAAAAGAAGCTGAAAATAAGAGACTTGAAAAGAAGCTGAAAATAAGAGACTTGAAATAGAGGCTGAAGAAAAAAAGTTACAGGCCCAGGCTGAAGAAAGAAAGTTACAGGCCCAGGCTGAAGAAAGAAAGTTACAGGCCCAGGCTGAAGAAAGAAAGTTACAGGCTGAGGCTGAAGAAAGAAGGTTACAAAGAGAGGCTGATGAGAGAAAAGCAAAAATGGAACATGATGAAAAAGTCTTAGCTTTAGAGTTAGAGAAGTTAAAGTTATTGAACACTGGTAATGCTAATGATGCAAATAAGGTGTCAAATAAGACTAATGCTAAGGATTTCAAGCTTAATCTACCAGCATTTAATCCCTCAATCGATGATATAACATTTTATCTAGATAGATTTGAAAGTGCATGTAATGTGCATAATATAGATAAAACATTATATGTGTATCATCTGTCCAAGATACTTAGAGGTGATGCTTTGACTTTGTTGAGTATGGTAGATGTGCCTGACAAAAACAACTATGAGGTTGTCAGGGCGGCATTGTTAAAGAAGTACCAACTTAACGAGGACGGATATCGTCTTAAATTTAAAACCATGTTACCAGAAACTGGAGTTGAATTCTCTGAATTCATCTCAGGCATCCGTCTTACTTTTTTACGATGGGTTGAGTTGTCTAAGACAGAAAATACATTTGAAGCTCTTATGGATTTACTACTTAGAGATAAGGTTATGTCTTCTGTTAATGAAGCTTTTCTATCTTTTCTTCATGAGCGTAAGCCTAAAAACATAAAAGAAATGGAAGAATACTGTAGCCAGTATGTTACTGCGCATCCGCACATAACCATTAGTAACTCTAAGGTGAAAGAAGGTCTGCCAGTTGCTTCGGCAGCACCTTATGGCCCAAATTTTATGCGTAAATTTCAGGGTAGCCAGAAAAATTTCAATAAAAAGAGTAATCGTAATTATGCCCAGAACCATAGTGATCAATTCCAGGGTGATTCTTCTTCCCAGAACTGGAGACAACCTAATACTACACGTTATTCTACTCCGGTTAACTTTAGAAATTTTCACAAAGGTAATCGGTATAGAGGGAAATATTTTATGCAGAGACCTCAATACCAAGATAATAGAGGTTCTCAACAGCATAGAGATAGTAATGACAGTTATGGAAACTGGAACTCAAACCAGGATAAAAATTACAGTAGGGACTTTAATGATAATTGCAGAGGCAATAATGGTCGCGGTAGATCGCAACATAAGAGAAAAAGATATCAACAGACAAACTCTGTTCAACAAGAATCTCAGGGAGCAGATAAACAGGTTAATAATGATAAAGACCATAATGCTATCGGATGCTCATCTTTTGATTTTGGTAGGGCAAATAAATGTATCCAATGCAGTACTTTATTTGATCCGAAAACCATTAGTACTCTAAGCTGTGGTCATCCTTTGCCCGCTCTTCCTGCTAATGTTGCTCATGATGGGAGAGGTTCTCTTATATTACATAAGGGGCTAGTAAATAGTAATCCAGTCTCAGTGTTGTTTGATTCTGGATGTACTACTGTCGGCGTTAGGCAATCTCTTGTAGATCCATCCTGTGCTACAGGAAAAGTCATCAAATGTGTCACATTTGGTGGCACGTTAGAAAAGTATCCTACTGCTATAATACACATTGCTACTCCTTTCTTCACGGGAGAGGTCCACGCGTGTCTACTTCCAAACCCTATTGCGGACCTTATTATTGGTCGTATTCACGGAGTTAGGGAATGTACCCCACAGCAGATTGCTGTTTGGGAAGAGCAAAACATTGAAGCTACCAATGCGGTGGTCACAAGAGCACATGCTCTGGATCCACCTCAAACTTCATTAACTAATAATGATGAAGTAAATGACCAAGATAGTCACTTGACTATTACACGTGACTCATTTATCAAATTGCAAGAAGAAGATCCTTCTTTACAAAAATTCTTCATTCTAGCAAAAAAAGGTGATCCTAATCAGAACACTAATAGGAAATCTTGGATTTCTATGAAGAACGGCGTACTTGTACGTATGGTACAAGACTCGACTACGTCCACTCATTCACAAATTCTTGTGCCTAAGAGCATGAGATTGCAAATATTGCAACATGCTCATGACTCGCAATGTGCTGGACATATGGGTTTTTCCCGTACAAAGTCGAGGGTTCTTGCGGCTTTCTTTTGGCCATTTGTGAGCAAGGACATACGAATGTACTGTCGCTCTTGCAAAGTATGTCAGGAGGTCAAATCTAAAGGACCACGACATGCTGCGCCTATCCAGGCTGCTGACATTCCTATTCGCCCTTTTCAAAAAATGGCAATAGATATTATCGGTCCTTTTAGAATTAAGTCGGCTAGAGGACATCAATTTATCCTTACATGTGTCGATATGTGCACACGTTGGCCAGAGGCAATACCTCTCAAGAGCATCTCAACTGCTGATATCGCAGACGCTCTTTGGCTGATATTTTCTCGCTTGGGTTTTCCCGGAGAAATATTGTCAGACCATGGCACTCAACTTATATCAGACACTATGTCACAGGTAATGTCTATGCTACACATTAAAAGGTCTCTCAGCAGTATCTATCACCCAATGTCTAATGGGTTGGTCGAACGTTTAAATAGGACTCTGAAAACTTTACTTGGTAAAATAACTGAGGATCATCCTCAGGATTGGGACAGGGTCTTACCCGCGGCTCTCTTTGCGTATAGAGAGGTCCCCAATGAACATACGGGGTTTTCCCCTTTTGAACTTGTCTTTGGCGCGCAACCGCGCGGCCCTATGTCTTTACTTCACGATCTAATCACTGCCGATAATATTAGCGATGAGACTCAATCTTCTTATGAGTACGTCATTGCTCTTAGGCAAAAGATCATCGAGGCATGCAAACTAGCAACTTCGTCTTCAGAATTTGCTAAAGAAAAGGCAAGGCAGTTTGCAAATAAGAATAGATGTCTACGACAACTTTGTCCAGGTGACAAAGCTCTCGTTCTACTTCCTTCAAGGGAGAACAGACTTCTAATTGCATGGAAAGGTCCATATGCAATAGTCTCCAAAATTTCTGATGTCGACTATGTTGTCGATATTGATGGAAAGCATAAAACTTTCCACATAAATATGCTCACAGAATTTTATGAAAGACCTGACTATTTGCAGCCTATTTTCCAGGCTACGGACAATTCACAAGCAACTCATGGTCAGTACTCATCTCTGTCAGTTATACAGGATGAGGAAACTACTTTTTCTGATGTCAATCTTCCTCTTTCTATGGTCCCACTTTATTCTACGGAATCTTGGAAAAACGTGACCGTTTCTCCAAATCTTTCCGCTGAGGAACATCGACAAGTTTCTTCGATGTTGCAAACATTTCAGGATGTTCTTACAGACATCCCGGGACACACACATGTCATAGAACATGACATTGTGCTAACTGATCACAATCCTATCAGAGTCAGACCATATCCAATACCTATCCATTTCCAGTCTCAAGTCGAAAAAGAGTTGGATGAAATGATACGTTTGGAAATCATTGAACCATCCACTTCAGCATACTCTTCGTCTATGGTTATTGTTCGAAAGAAGGATAATAACATTCGCATTTGCGTAGATTATCGCAAATTGAACCAAGTTACGAAGTTCGATGCTGAACCTATGCCTTCATTAGAAGAGCTACTCAATAAACTTTCTAATTCTAGATTCTTTACCAAACTAGATTTGTCTAAAGGTTATTGGCAAGTCCCGCTAACTGAACGTGCCAAACCTTTTACAGCTTTTTCTACACCTAGGGGTTTATTCCAATGGAATTTCATGCCTTTTGGTCTTATGAACGCCCCTGCTACATTCGTACGCATGATGCGGCGAATTCTCGCATATCGTACAGATGTCATAGCATACCTAGATGATATCTGTCTATTCAGTGATTCTTGGGAAGATCATTATTTGGGTTTATACGAATTACTGTCTACTCTTCGCGAGTATAACTTGACTGCAAAACCCTCAAAAGCCTTTATAGGATTTAGCGAGATTTCTTTCCTAGGTCATCGGGTTGGTCATGGTCTTTTAAAGACAGAGGACCACAATGTTTCAAAAATACTTAACATTTCGGTCCCTAAGACGAAGAAACAAGTAAGGAGTCTATTAGGTTTGATTCAATTCTACGGACGATTCATTCCGAATCTGTCCTCCATTATGGCACCGCTTTCTACTTTATTGAAGAAAGGGTCGCCTAATCTGATCCGCTGGTCTAAAGAATGTCAATCCTCATTGGACCAGGTTAAAGCCCTATTTTCATCTCCACCTATTCTTAAGTTACCTACTATTGAGAAGACTTTTGTTCTTCGAAGTGACGCCTCGTCAACAGGGATTGGGGCAGCACTAATGCAGGAGTATTCTGATACTTTGCATCCGGTGATGTATATCTCTAGGAAATTAAACGCTGCAGAAAAGAATTACTCGGTTTTAGACCGTGAGTTATTGGCTATGGTATGGTCTATTCTGAAGTTACAAAGATTTCTTCTAGGCGCACATTTCATTGTGGAAACCGACCAGAAAGCGCTTACTGCTATTCAGAGCAAAAACTTGAAGAGCTCGAGGTCCACTCGTTATGCCATAGCTCTTCAACCATTTCATTTCTCGGTTCGAGCTATCCGTGGTTCGGATAATGTAATGGCAGACATTCTGTCCAGATGTCCACACGATTCCACATGATTCTTCTGTCATATATATATATTTCCTGATATACAGTCCAATGTTATAATGACATGTTAGTAGATTTTGTCTCACTTTTTTTTTTTGAGGGAAATTTATAACATTGTACCATGTAATTATCTAAGAAGGCTTAGTTAGTGATATACGGGCCAAAAGATCACTCGGCCACATTTAAATAAATTATTTTCAGGATTGTATTAAGAAATTTACCAGTTGTCTTTAAGATTTGTGTTATTGATATTTTCGCAGCACATCATTGAAGTCTGCGAGTTTATGTCCATTGTGGAACTTTGAGGATATCAAGTCCTGTCCTACATTGGGAGCGGATGATGTCCACATCTTCTTCTATTGAATGTTTTATGTCACCGAAGATCAACACATGTATTACTTATTAATTACTGTTACTTTATATAATGTAATAATATAGTGCGGTATATTAGTAAATTACACCGCTATTTGCAACACATTGTATGATAACACATAATATATTTAATTTCATATATTGGTATGAGAATAATTTGATTGTCATTATGTTGTTGCCATCATTGTGGCGTGTGTTGGTGGCACCTTCCTGGAATATATCAGCGTATACTTAGATAAATTTTTTCTCTAAGGATCTGAGATATGATCTCAGTGTCGCTCCATGCGTTGAGCTAATTTGTTAGGTATATATCCACGCATCATACGTGCGTTAGGAGCCTAGATTTTTTCCGGCTCCAGGATTTAAAAAAAAAAAAAATGTTTCATTTTTTTTTTCCAGGGAGGGTGCGGTAATGTTACGCACGGATCATTATTATTTTTCGTTTGTATAAACATTTTTCATATGTATGATCATTTTTTTGACTGAAGTGTGTATTATGTTTTCTATGGTCAAAGGGACATAATCCGAGTTATCGAAACTACAATTTTTTAGGAGTTTGCCTTCTCTTGTATAGAGACACGTTCGGTCTATAATTTCTTGAACGAAGCGTGACCACATCTCCTTATTTGGTAGTACCAGTCAACTATGGTAGATGTCTGAAACCTTTCTTAACGCTTCTTTTCATGACCATAAAAGGCGCGATTCTATAAGACTTTTATCTCGAATGTTCTTAGAATCGTCTTATTGTGAACGGCAACTCAGAGATTGTCGTTCTGCGCATGTCAAAAGCTGGGAGTTCGTTCTGTGTGTTCCGCCCAGTTCGGGAGTTTAGAAATGGTTTAAGAAGCGAGCAGACGCGACCTGCGTCTTGTGATTTTCTGAGGGAAATACATTGTTTGTGAGTTAGTTAGCTAACTAGACTATTTCCCAGTATTATTCACGCCTGCCTGGAGGCATATGTTCATGGTTGATTTTCCGAAATAAGGTAATTCCTCTTGTATCGAACTTTATGCTATCATCTAGAGGTTCGTCATTTTGTCGCCTATTTGCTCGCCTGTGTGATGCAAAATGGAGAGGTACTTTGACTAGGATTAAGTCACCGGTATCTGTATACCTGAACTAGTTAAATATATATGGGTCGCTCTAGACCAACAAGACTATTGTCTGTGTTCCAGGATTCGTTATATCAGAGATCACGTCCAAGTCAGATGGTTAGACTTAGGAACATTATAAAGGTCGAGCTGACCTGTAGCCCATGTATGCTATTCACGTGCAGACAGTAAACGGACTGATTGTATACATCTGATCTGCTAGCATCAGAATGGGAGCATTTATTATTGTTTATGAACATTGAAGATCTGTAGCTGACACTGTTGCAGAAATTATTATTATTTATACAGCTTCACGAACTAGAACTCTATGATTTATGAATTTCTGAATTTATTGAACTGTGATGTCTTATGACGCATATATACAACAGCTGTCATTGCTGACTACAGAAATTGTTTTCAATGTGCCATATCATCTTGCTGAACTCGTTAACTATGTTGATGTCATAAGTATCATGACTGTTTTGTGGCGTGCAATAAATGGAAGAAACTTATACAACGAAGTTACCCTTTCTATGACTCTACACGTCATGTTGCCTGTGTGATAACCCTGTGAACTGTTCCACTACCACATACACAGCAACATCCTAAATCAGAGAAGACACCTACATCTTGCACTTTAATACCAGGTGTCGATAAGGGTGGCAAGTTACCACTTCAGCTCAAATCCACCCTTATCACTTATTTATTTCAATACATAAATGACTGTGAAACCAATTGTTTACATATCAAACAATAAGTTGATCACATGACTTCGATGTTGTATTTATTGATATATTTTTCTGATGATAAAAATCTTCGTTAAATCAAGATTACTTTGTAAATACACACAGAAACATATTGTTACCCTTTGTATTACGCCCAGTTCCACAAAGCATTTTGTTAAAATTATCCCAAGTAAATGCAACACATGTGTCTGAGGAAGTCATATTTTAAAGTCAGATATTTTGAAATCGTTTCTGCTGACTTTAGTTTATTCTGCACCTTAATTACTTTGTATGGTAAATAACCAGCTTTCAGGTAAAAATACTGAATGATAATTGAAAACATTTTGCCCCAGCCGTGTTCGCCTCAGTGGGAGCGTAATGAGCAACGCTGATTTCATCCACTCCTTCAAAAAGTGGATCAGTTGAGTGTTTTGGTGCTGGCGCATACAAATTTAGTGGCAATTTCTGAATCAGGAATAGCATTATTTTGAAGTAGAGTCTACTGATTTTAAACTACTGTGATGTTTCACAAGCCAAAAGACCTTCTTTCACAGCAACTGTAGTCTGTTGCATCTCTGCACACGTGTGGCAAATGGAGACCGACTAACAGTCAAAGGGAATGAATAAGGAGAATTGGAATGGGAAGGTTCAGATAGAGTACAAAAAAATGGGATGCGTGAACAATAATGCGCATGAAAGGGGTGAACGATAATCCAGTGAAGCACGCTTTTCTCAGCAGCAGTCCAGAGGCGTGAAGTAGAGTGTGCAGATGGCACGTACGCTAGTAGCCATGTTGAAGGCAGTACTCAAGTAGTTTAGGTGATGAATATTTCACGGACAAGAAGTAGTTTAGGAAAATGATTAACACGAAGTATTGAATAGTGAGAATTCTTGTCTAGAAGGAGAAACGGTGTGAGTTAGATTTTATTCAGAAAAGGAAAAGGTATGTAGAGTGAAATCTGATACATACATAGACAGTAGTCCTATTCTTCAATGATGAAAAGGAAAATAACAACCCTGGAGAGGTCCGGTCTACCAATAGATAACCTGAACACTGCGAGGATATATATAACAATAATCTAAGAAATTGTAAGGAAGAAAGAACAGAAATACATAGAGATTCTTCAATGATAGAAAATAACAACCCTGGAGAGGTCCGGTCTACCTGAACCTGAACACTGATGGATATATATAACAATAAAAGATCAGAAAAGGACTATAGCACCTGAATGATCACTGATGGTTAAAGATCAGAAGGTGTAGATTCGATACTGAACGAGAAAGAGAGTGAGGGAAGGAATAAATATTGAGAAAGAACTTACACATTGTATATTCTGTGATGGACCAGATGTGGAGGTCAGAGCAGACAGCAATGATCCTCTCATATGTAAATAAATAGTGTTTCAATTACTATGGCGTTATCTCATCGCTTACTGTGTGTGTGTGTGACTGTTATAATTATACAGCATGTCAATGCTAACTAAAGAGGTAAAAGAACCTGGGCAGACATTGCCACATAATATGATTCATGATACAGCGACCAGGCTATCACACACGTGACATTCTGTTTCTCAACCTTGCTGATCGATTGCAAAAACAGGACCATTTCTCTTTCAATTCGGCTACACACACACTTTCATTTTGGCACTTAGCGTAAGTTTGTGTCATAAATTTATAATACCATTAATTAATGTGTAGTTAAATATTTAAACTATTGGTAACTTGCAATAGACGACGAGGTTTCAATTGACTAAACCTAGAACCGTGTTAAGATCGGCCTTAGTAATTTCAAGCCAGATTTGAGCCATTCTGCTGAGGCCCGCTGGATTTAAGATTAGTTTTGTTGTAACATGCTTTATCTCAACTTCTTGCGAAGAAGTATAGATACTGTTTAATTTTGAAGACAATATTATTGCTCGTATTTTTTGAATACCTAACTTGAAATAATCTAGGGCATGGAGCCGCGCTGGTGTAATGGTTACCACACTGCGCTGGCGATCGGGTGATCCAGGTTCAAGCCCGGGCGAGAACATTTGAAAGAATGTCGTCGACCAGGGACTGGCAGCTTCTGAGCCGACCCAGCTTTAATGGGTACCCTCCGAAGACGGCGAGTATCTGCCTGAATGGTGAGTGAACACCTGTCAGTGTACAGGGAAAAAAGGGATACTCCCGTAAAAATCAGTCTCAGGTTAGATATACTAACCAGATATTCTCGCCTCGAGTATAGCTTGAGTTAAAATATGATGATAACCTATTATAAACGATCCAACAATATGAAATTCTTCTGTATTGTTGATAATGTGTTGTAAGTGTTGTCGTTACAGATTTAATGGCTGTCACAAAGCAACATATTGTTGATGATCTAATGTAGTCGTCGGTTCGATCTCCAGACCTTGCGTTGTGTCAGCTCTCAGCACTCAACACAATATGCTTCACTTCATATCTTGAATGCATCATTACACCAACAGTGTCGCATAGAGATTTATGATCAATAAATTTTCTATATTCTTTTCTTTTCTACCCGTGTCCTCTACTTTATTATCGCTCTTTTATCGTTTTCCTGTATTTTTCGCATTCGTTCGTTTGCGAAAAATATATTTCTTTCCCATTCTGACTTTACCATTTTTCTCATACACTGGTAACGCATTTTATTACATCAGGTGTCAGTCGCTGCAGGTAGAGGACAAACTGTGAATATCCGTCTAGTCAGACAAGAGAGCAGACATTTGTCTAGCATTTCCATCGGACACGTAGCTTCTACGGCTAAAGTTCTCGGCGAGGTGTGGAAACTGCCATCTACCTCGACCAGAAATGAGACATTCGTCTAGCATTTCCATCTGACACGGCACTCTACGGCCAGTTTCTTAGACGGAGGTGTCAAAGACGCGAAGTGGCAGTTTATGGCAATCTCTTGGTTTACGTAAGTGTTAATAGGAGAGGGGAAGACGGGGGGGGGGTTCGAAATAATGTGGGATCCTTTGTCTATTTCATATATCTTAACCGGAGTTTTAGATTTCATTCACTCAGTAACTTCGCAGTCAAGACTAGAACAACCTACGTTCGATTCCTAAGAATCTCTGTTGATAGAAGATGGCATTTAGTTGGTCGAAGTGGATTTAGTTCTTAGTAGTTCTGTGTTGAGTGAAAACTGGGGTGACCCAACTCTACCAGCGTTGAGTACTGATTAGTATCTGTGAAGAACATAAACATTTTATTCTTAAAAACGTGGGTGTATCAAGTAAAACCTGTCTGGCATTGCATTGGCATCCAGAACGACAGAGTACCCATTCCATAAACTTTAAGATTTAAATAAAGTAACGGGCCTATCGCGCCAGATTTAATTCTTCCAGAGAAAAACCTCAAGTACATTTCAGCCCTTGTGGCAAGCAAAGTATTAATATCAGTAACATTCCGACGAAGTTTTGACTGGCGGTGGTGCGACCAAATAAAGTCCTATACTGAGAGAAGGCAGTTACCTGACATTCCTAATTACTAGAAACCTTAGCTATTGACACTGTGCTCGCTGTTAACGTTCGTGCCTGGACAATTTTAATGTGACAGAACCAGATATCCTAAAATAAGTATAACCAAGAAAACGTTCCCTGAAGCATTGAATTCAACCCGTCTTTTTGGAACTGGGGTTCTCTTGGCCAAGTCTACCATTGGAGAGTCTGTATGTGCATGTCCTAAAAATTGTGTTTCCAGAAGTTGCTACCAAAGCTGTGAGTACGAATTAAAGGCACGTGATCATGGCTGACTGAATAGAGTGAATGCAGGACTGAGTGATTCATTTAATGTTGTATTTTGGCACCCATTTTGCTGTCTTAACTTTCTTTATGCAAGTTTGTTTTGTTGCTAACAATATTTTTCCTTAGGATAGATCAGAGTATCCAAGTCTGTTCATACCTTTAAAGAGAAATCTTAGGCTAAATCATATGTATCCGTGACTCTTTGTGGCTATCACTTTTCTTCTAACAGGACTGTGGGCTATACATCGGGGGAAAAGATCATACCAATGGGTTTATCTTTCTTGTAGCAATTCATTGACTTTATGACTATTTGTATATGCTTAAATGTAATTTTATATGTTGTGATGGAAGTTTATTTTGATAATTAAACTTCACAATTTAAACTTAATCAGTGTGGCGGTCAGTTTGTTCCCAAATATCTATATTTTTCATTGTCATAGGTTCACGTGTTTGTGCGTCTATTGTCGTCACTTATGTGTGTGGGTATGTGAGGACAGATATATTAATATATATTATATTAGATTTGTCTGACTAATCTAACTCTGTTGTAGATGATAGGCTGACTGAGAGGAGCTTCTCGAGTGTCAGAGACAGAATCTACTATATTTCCTCCACCTCACTCGTGAAATCTATTTTCTATTTTATCATCTCACTGAGCTATCACTTATGTCTATGTCTATTCAGAAGGGACCAAACTAAGTCTTAATCACCTATCACAAATCTACGACAAATGTGGGCTCGTTTCAGGAAATTGAACTAAAAATCCTTAGCAAATCTACGACAAATGAGGTCTCGTCTATCGGGCTTTTGAACTTAGAAGAGGCAGACGATACGAATAATAGTGTTTGTTTGTCTAGGAATTTAACTCTAGTCCTGAGCAAGCACGACAGATATCAGCTCGTCTGTAGGATTGCTTTCTTTATTCTGTAATAGAGTAAGAGTGTGATTGTCTCGTGGTGTTATATTATCTTTTAAAATAACTATTCCCCTAGACCAACGATCTGTTTATGGGCGTGCTGACCACACAATTAATAATTGTTTTTTTCCACATCATTATTGAGCATTATACATTTGAGTTACAGGTTGATTTTGTCGGAATATATGTTAATTGTTGATTTTGTAATACTAAACGCTGGTAAAGTTTGTGATTGTCTAGCAATCACAGGGTTCTGAAGAAGTAGGTGTTTGAGCTAAGCTAAGGAGTGCGTTCAGACAATTACGTCTTGTTAATTGCCTCCCTTACCCTAACTGTCTTCAGGGGTGAACTTGATAGTGGATAAAAAAATTAAGGGATTTTTTTCTCCTTAAAAATTTTTTGCAATAATTATTTTGTTTCCTCTGTAGCAACTTACTTTTTTAGTGAGTAATCTTAACTACCATTTATTTGGCGTAGTCGTCTGCATTAGGTGCTTTATTGCCGATTAATAGCAGCGATAGTTAGATATTATATATTTTGGAGGAGGAATCCCAGGTTAAAGTATATCATCTTTTGGTTTGGTATTTTCTCGCAAGTGGTAAGGAACCAGTGTATCCTTTTCTTCTTTTCTTTCTCGACTAGTCCCAGTCAGCTATTTACTATGGCCGAGAGCGCAAAGCTTAGGCAAATCCTCAGGGACGAAGCGAGAGAAGAGGGTTTGGAAGGCGAGGAAGCGAAAGCTTTTGTCGGGAACGAACTTGACAGATATGATGCGGAGAGGAAAGCAGCTGAAGTTAAAGAGAAGAAGAAGATGGATGAGGAAATGGAAATCCGCAGGGAGAGAGAAAGAGAGAAGGAGAGACAGCACGAGAAGGAGAGGGAGGAGAGAGAGGAAAGAGAGAAGGAGAGACAGCATGAGAGGGAGAGGGAAGAGAGACAGCATGAGTTGGCTCTTAAAACTCTAGAAGTCCAGAGTCGTGGTGCTGCCTCTACCTCCAGCAATAGAGAGTCTTCTCATTCTTCTTAACTGATCCTTCTAGCACTCAATCTCTTCAACTCAACGCTATGTCTTTTGCTCTAGAATCTTTCCCTTGTCCCAATGAGAAGATTGACACATGGCTAGAAAAATTTGAGAAAATTGCAACTCTGTACGGTTTAGAGAGGTCGCGTTGGAATATGAAGCTTTCTCAGGCGTTGAAAAGCAGTGCGTATGATGTTTACGCCAAACTGGAAAGCAGCCAACAAGACAACTATGATGTGTTGAAGAAAGCGTTACTGGAGCGCTTTGAAATGAATGCTCGCAAATTTTTGCAACTGTTTCGCAACAGCAGGAAGGAGAGCTCTGAAACTTTTCAGCAGTTCTCGTCTTGTTTGAAGGGATACTTGACAAAGTGCCTTGAGCTTTCACAGCTCGCCTCTACCTATGAAGGTCTGGAGGAATTTGTTATAACAGAACAAATAAAGAACACTTTGTCTGCGGACACCCGAAGATTTTTAGCTGAGCAAGGTGCAGAAAAGCTTGAAGACATCTTGGAAAAGTCTGAGCGTTATCAAAATGCGATGGCCAAACTGCCGGCCACAAAACGTAAACCGACAGAAGAGCATTTTCGAAAGAATAATCTAGACCAATCTTCTCATGCTTCTAATCAGAATAACCACAGAGAAACTGGACCTCAAAAACCCCCTCCTGAAAAATCCAAGTTCTACAAAAACAAGTACCCCAACCACAGTCAACAGTCTGATCAACCCAGCCGTTCTTCATGGCACCGCAGCCAGCGAGGACAGGGTGACAAAGGGAAAACCCCTGAGCACGGGACATATGATCAGACCAAGCACACCGAGCCTAAACGCATCGGATGCTTATTAAAAGTCTCGCAAGGCGGAATTATTGACAGTGATTCCCAACCTGAGGGAGAGAGACCCTCTACGCGAGGTACTGTTATTTTGAACGGTTTTCAAACTTTTTGTTTATTTGACACGGGGCTTTCTTTTGATTGCATTGTTGCAAGAAACCTGGTTAAACCCGGTCAAGAGACAGGAGAGACCGTCGAACTTTGTGTTGTTTCTAAGAGTGATGCACCTACAGCGCTTCCCATCGCATTGGTGGAGATCCACTCTGATTTTGTCAGAGGCGTGATCAAAGCGGCTGTTATGTATGACCCCATCTACCCAGTCATACTTGGCGGTAGATACGTGTTTATTGGGAAACCGGAAGAGCCTATTGTGGCAGCAGTAACTACAAGATGGCAAACCAAGAAGGAATGGGAGCCTGCGCCTAATTTGTTACCTATGGAACTTAAAGAAGCGCAACAAAAGGACCCTACTTTGGCACCCTGCTTTAGGAAACTGCCCATGGCTAAGGAACCCAGACAGCACGGGGACATTTTTTCTGAGGATGGCGTACTTTATCGCAGAACGGGCAAGCCTGACCAAGGTTACAACTTGCTCCTAGTACCGAAACAGTACAGAAGCCAAATCCTAGAAATGGGGCACTTTCTTCCCTTCAGCGGACATATGGGACAGAACACCACAAACCAACGGATAACCACTCATTATTGGTGGCCAGGAGTAAATACTGATATTATCAGGTATGTCAAATCCTGTGCCCAGTGCCAACGTGTACCACCCAAGCAACGACCCCCCCAGTCCACATGGGTAAAATGCCAATAATGGGAGCACCATCTGAACGGGTTGTGATCGACATTTTAGGACCCTTAGAAAGGACTAAAAAAGGAGCAGGTTCATCTCACATTAGTCGACACATGCACTTTATGGGCAGAAGCTCTCCCGCTAACATGCACAGATGCCAAGCATGTCGCAGAAGCCCTCGTGCAGATTTTCACTCGGTTGGGATTCCCTCAGCAAGTGTAGACGGATAACGGATCTCCATACCGAAACCTGTTGATGGATGAGATCGTTAAGATCTTGAGGGACCAGCACATCTACACTAAGCCTTACACTCTGGCTAGAAGTGGGTTAGTAGAACGTGTTAACGGGAACCTCAACATGATGTTAAGTAAACTGGCACAAGTGAAACCTGACGAGTGGGATCTTTCTATCCCTGCAGCTCTATTTGGCTACAGAGAAACGCCACATACGTCCACAGGATTTCCGCCAGCCACGCTTTTATTCGGCAGACCCATTAAGGGCCCGCTTGAAGCCTTACTTTGGTCTGTGACAGACCAGAAGGCGGATGAGACAGTTGTCTCAGCTAGCAAATATGTGTCGGATTTAAAGGAAAGGTTGAAACTAGGATGGGACCTAGCAACGACCAACTTTAAGCGAGCACACACAAAGCACGCTAATCGATACAGGAAAGTCGCGAAAGAAAGAGAACTGGAAGCAGGAGAGAAAGTTTTGGTGTTACTCCCCACCGGGAACAACAAACTGAGGATCGGATGGCAAGGGCCGTTTACCGTCCTGAAAAAGATTTCTAAGGCTAACTACCAGATCTCTATTGAAGGAAAGGAGAAGGTTTTCCATTTAAATCTGTTAAAGAGATACTTGGAAAGACTGGTGCCGACCTCCGAACACCTCCTGACGATCGCCAAAACTGACGAAGATGACGATAGTGGCAGGGAAATTCCACTGCAAAAACACGGAATCTTTCAAAAATGTCAGAAGCGGCGACGCTCTTTCAAGCGCGCATGAGAGACATTCCAGAGGAAGGAAACTTTGGGAGTAGACTTGAGTAGGAATTGGAGAGAGACGGAGGGGGGAGATGAGAGGGAAGAGGACAGACACCCTGAAGCTACGGATATAGGAACGTAGACATGGAGTGCTTCAATATCTTAAAGGGGGGACGTTCTGTCGCATATAGATTTATGATCAATAAATTTTCTATATTCTTTTCTTTTCTACCCGTGTCCTCTACTTTATTATCGCTCTTTTATCGTTTTCCTGTATTTTTCGCATTCGTTCGTTTGCGAAAAATATATTTCTTTCCCATTCTGACTTTACCGTTTTTCTCATACACTGGTAACGCATTTTATTACATCAGGTGTCAGTCGCTACAGGTAGAGGACAAACTGTGAATATCCGTCTAGTCAGACAAGAGAGCAGACATTTGTCTAGCATTTCCATCGGACACGTAGCTTCTACAGCTAAAGTTCTCGGCGAGGTGTGGAAACTGCCATCTGCCTCGACCAGAAATGAGACATTTGTCTAGCATTTTCATCTGACACGGCACTCTACGGCCAGTTTCTTACACGAAGGTACGAAGGTGTCAAAGACGCGAAGTGGCAGTTTATGGCAATCTCTTAGTTTACGTAAGTGTTAAGATGAGAGGGGAAGACGGGGGGGGGGGAGGGGTTCGAAATAATGTGGGATCCTTTGTCTATTTCATATATCTTAACCGGAGTTTTAGATTTCATTCACTCAGTAACTTCGCAGTCAAGACTAGAACAACCTACGTTCGATTCCTAAGAATCTCTGTTGATAGAAGATGGCATTTAGTTGGTCGAAGTGGATTTATTTCTTAGTAGTTCTGTGTTGAGTGAAAACTGGGGTGACCCAACTCTACCAGCGTTGAGTACTGATTAGTATTTGTGAAGAACATAACCATTTTATTCTTAAAGACGTGGGTGTATCAAGTAAAACCTGTCTGGCATTGCATTGGCATCCAGAACGACAGAGTACCCATTTCATAAACTTTAAGATTTAAATAAAGTAACGGGCCTATCGCGCCAGATTTTCTTCTTCTTCCTCGTTCGCCCTGAAAAGGACGGTGGTTGCGTTGTGTCTGTTTACGCCGTAGCTGTGATATCTGCACCTTTCGGTCGACACATCCGACTTCAGCACGGCATTTTTTAGGGACCGGGTTTGCCTTCCCATTTCGATCCGTACTCGCTCAGCCAGACTGCACTGCTGCAGACTGTTTCCAGGACCACCGCGTGGAGGTGGAGTACGGTCTTGACCAGCTCTGGTTTGCTGGTCCTGATGCAAGCAGTCAAGCTATGGGTCGCTGACTGCATTCACTATTGCTGCATCTTTGGGTCCCGCGCCAGATTTAATTCTTCCAGAGAAAAACCTCAAGTACATTTCAGCCCTTGTGGCAAGCAAAGTATTAATATCAGTAACATTCCGACGAAGTTTTGACTGGCGGTGGTGCGACCAAATAAAGTCCTATACTGAGAGAAGGCAGTTACCTGACATTCCTAATTACTAGAAACCTTAGCTATTGACACTCTGCTCGCTGTTAACGTTCGTGTCTGGACAATTTTAAAGTGACAGAACCAGATATCCTAAAATAAGTATAACCAAGAAAACGTTCTCTGAAGCATTGAATTCAACCCGTCTTTTTGGAACTGGGGTTCTCTTGGCCAAGTCTACCATTGGAGAGTCTGTATGTGCATGTCCTAAAAATTGTGTTTCCAGAAGTTGCTACCAAAGCTGTGAGTACGGATGAAAGGCACGTGATCACGGCTGACTGAATAGAGTGAATGCAGGACTGAGTGATTCATTTAATGTTGTATTTTGGCACCCATTTTGCTGTCTTAACTTTCTTTATGCAAGTTTGTTTTGTTGCTAACAATATTTTTCCTTAGGATAGATCAGAGTATCCAAGTCTGTTCATACCTTTAAAGGGAAATCTTAGACTAAATCATATGTATCCGTGACTCTTTGTGGCTATCACTTTTCTTCTAACAGGACTGTGGGCTATACATCGGGGGAAAAGACCATACCAATGGGTTTATCTTTCTTGTAGAAATTCATTGACTTTATGACTATTTGTATATGCTTAAATGTAATTTTATATGTTGTGATGGAAGTTTATTTTGATAATTAAACTTCACAATTTAAACTTAATCAGTGTGGCGGTCAGTTCGTTCCCAAATATCTATATTTTTCATTGTCATAGGTTCACGTGTTTGTGCATCTATTGTCGTCACTTATGTGTGTGGGTATGTGAGGACAGATATATTAATATATATTTTATATTAGATTTGTCTGACTAATCTAACTCTGTTGTAGATGATAGGCTGACTGAGAGGAGCTTCTCGAGTGTCAGAGACAGAATCTACTATATTTCCTCCACCTCACTCGTGAAATCTATTTTCTATTTTATCATCTCACTGAGCTATCACTTATGTCTATGTCTATTCAGAAGGGACCAAACTAAGTCTTAATCATCTATCACAAATCTACGACAAACAGTACAGTATTTGTGACAGTTAAGTGATAGATTGATGCAGCAACTGTACAGTACTTGTGACAGTTAAGTGATAGATTGATGCAGCAACAGTACAGTACTTGTGACAGTTAAGTGATAGATTGATACAGCAACAGTACAGTACTTCTGACAGTTAAGTGATAGATTGATACAGCAACAGTACAGTACTTCTGACAGTTAAGTGATAGATTGATGCAGCAACTGTAGAGTACTTGTGACAATTAAGTGATAGATTGATACATCAACAGTACAGTACTTCTGACAGTTAAATGATAGATTGGTGCAGCAACAGCACAGTACTTGTTACAGTTAAGTGATAGATTGATGCAGCAACAGTACAGTACTTGTGACAGTTAAGTGATAGATTGATGCGAACGCCTGCTCTGGTTTGTAACGTTTAATGTTCCAACTTATGTACAATATCGTGAAACGTTCTCTTCCACGATCCACTCGCTTGCTTCTCAAGTTATTTGTAATACATAATGTCAATTCAACTTTGACCACCTCTTCACTGGTCATATACAATTTTGTCTCTTTAACTCTTATTTCTCAGCTCTGCGTCGCATCAAATTTTTGATTCTATCAGATGCCGCAAAAGTATACTTGCATAAAATGTTAATCTTGCCTTGGTAATTTACTAGCCTTGCCGCTAGGGTGTCGATATTTCCCAAATCTTTATTACAAGGAGAAGTGACAGCTTTTGTCAACGAAGAACTCGACAGATAAGATGCGGATAAACAAGAGAAACCGGAAGATTGGGACCTTTTCATTCCTGCAGCCTTATTCGCCTACAGGGAAGTCCCACAGGCATCGACAGGTTTACCACCAGCTACACTCTTGTTCGGCAGACCTATTAAGGGCCCGCTTGAAGCCTTACTCCGGTCGCTGACAGACCAGAAGGCTGATGAGACAGTCGTCTCAGCAAGTAAATATGTATCGGAACTTAAGAAAAGGTTACAACTAGGATGGGATCTAGCAACAACCAACCTTAAGTGAGCACGCATGAAGCATGCTAAACGATACAATAGAGCAGCGAAAGAGAGAGAATTACAACCAGGAGAGAAATTTTTGTTGCTACTTCCAACCGGGAACAACAAACTACGTATCGGATGGCAAGGGCCGTTTTCCGTCCTTAAAAAGATCTCGAGAACAAACTACAAGATCTCTATTAAAGGAAAGGAAAAGGTCTACCATGTAAATCTGTTAAAGAAATATTTGGAAAGGCCGATGCCTTCCCCCGAACATCTCCTGGCGGTCACCATAGCAACAGAAGATGAGGAAGATAACGATAGTTGTATGGAATATCCACTGCAACAAACGAAATCTTTCAACGATGTTAAATTCGGTGATACTCTTTCAAACGCACAACAGACAGAAACGAGGGCGCTACTGAAACAGTAATCAGCAGTTTTAATGGACATACCTGGTCGAACGCATCTTGCAGAGTTCGATATGAAGCTGACATGTGAGACACCTGTGCGAACCAGAGATTACCCAATCCCGTATGCTAAAGCTGATACGCTACGCGGAGAAATAAACAAGCTACGTCAAGCTGGAATTATTAGTGAGTCTACATCTCCTTATAGTTCAAGCGTAGTACTGTTACAGAAGCCCAATAAGGGAGTTCGGCTGTGCATCGATTACCGTTTACTCAACACATTAACGGAATTTCAGCCGGAGCCCTTGCAAAAACGCTTCTGAACTGTTCATCAAGCTTAGCAAGGCAAGAATTTTCACCAAGATTGACCTGAGTAAAGGTTATTACCTAATACCAGTCAAGGAGGAAGTTAAACCCCTGTTAGCTTTTAGCACCAGTGAAGGACATTATACTTTCAACGTTATGCCTTTCGGTTTGCACAACGCACCAGGAGTCTTCTGTGACCGTATACCGTCCTGATTTATATTATGTGCCAGTGAGCTGGGCACTGTACCAATTAGTGGGTATATGTGACAGTGTCCTTCACTGTATTTAAATTTATATTATATCTTTTTTCAATCATTGTCCATCAAGTGTTATTACTAGCTTCCCGCTAGAGTTGTTCATTCTTGTGGAAATGTGTTAGGTTCGTTCTTCTCTCGAATGATGTTGTGAAGGTGCTATGGTGGTAGTACTTACTAATATTCTGGTAACTTTTCATTCAGTGCAAAAATCTGTTGTCATAACTCGACTTATAGTATAAACAAGGTTTATTTACAGGAATTCATAAATAAACAATTTCAGATGAAATTCAAATTAATTATTCCTTGTCGTGAATGTAGTTTACCCATATTATCCTTTTTTTCTCTTTTTCCTTTTTCCACAACCGTATAAGTTATTCAAACATCTCGTGCAACTCACTATCTAGGTCGCTTTGACCTTCTTCCACAACCTTCCAGTTCAAGTGGTTGCGCCTTTTACCTTCAATATTTTAAAGATGTTAATCTCTTCAGATGATAAGACTTCAATACATCTGTAGTTGTTTCTTTTCTTGGTTTCCTTCCTAGTACAATATAAAAATCAATTCTATCCGTGGACTGAAATATAAATCGAGATTTTACTTACATGAGTCTTACTATACAAAGTCTATCCTCCCAGTACAGAATAATATAGCTGCCGCTATTTTCTATCTTGAAAAAAAAAACGATATCATTTAACGTTACATACACTATACTTCTTTTCTGAAAACACTTCAAGAAAATTCAACTTAGAACAGGTCTTCGTGGCTCTACGAGAATGAGACAGCTCAAACATGGCTTCTCATCAGCTCTCCAGTAGAAACACAACCATCCCCGAGGTCGTCTAGATGGAACTGCCCTAATGATAATCTTAACTTCTCCTTAGCCCGGCAGGTGTTGTGGGCCCTTGTCACCGTCAATGCTTTTGATTGGTCTACTAAAAATGTATGACCTTATCTCATTAGCACCTATAATGCCTGGGTAACAAACCTCGCTGTCACACTTCACGAGAATGAGGAAAAAGCTCTTAGAACCCTTGCAAAGTCCGCATATCCACAATTTCATGGACGACATATTGATTGCAACGGAAAACTACGACGAACATATTGCTACGGTCGCTATGCTCCTCAGGAGACTACAGGAAACAGGCCTGACAGCCAGACCGAGCAAATGTTTAATAGGCTTTGAAAATCTTGACTTCCTATGGCATACTATTTCTCACGGTGGTATGTGGCCAGTTGCCGAAAACGTTAAGAAAATATGTGCAGCGAAGAGGCCGAAACCGAAGAAAGACACGCGTTCGTTCCTATCACTGTATTGGTACTACCAAAAGTTCATTTGAAATGTCAATGGCCAATCAGCACCTCTTCCTGACCTCGCAAAGAAGGGGCAACCTGAAAAAGTTATTTGGAATTCAGAGTGCGAACACTCTTACGTCACTCTCAAGGAACAGCTGTCCAAATACCCAATTCTAAGGTTACCTGACCTTAAGAAACCTTTCATATTGCGCGTCGATGCCTCGGGACAGGGAATCGGGTCAACACTGCTTCAGGCAGATGAAAATAATCCGAATCTCTTATTTCCAGTTGCATGCGGCAGCCGCAAACTGAACAGAGCAGAGAGGAATTATTCGACGATGGAAAAGGAATGTTTAGCACTTGTGCACGGGATCAGAAGGCACCATGAATATCTGTATGGAGTGTCGTTAACAGTGCAAACGGACCATGCTCCACTGGCGTTTCTTGAAGCCAATAAGGAATTTAACGCAAAGATTATGCGTTGCGCTTTTGTAACAGTGGTAGTTAACATAGAACTGGTCCAAAGGCACCAAATTGCTAATATGTAACCGTTGAGAACTTCTTACGGCACCAAATTGATAATATGTGATCTTGCCGGATCTTCTTTTTATAGCAAACTACTAGGTGACTGTGGCAGGCCTAGTTGTTATATTCAAGTAGTCAATTTTCATTTGACTTATCTTCCAAGCAAGTGTTCCTCTAATTGACTTGCCATCACCGCCAGAGGTAGTGATTCTTGGATGAAGTATGGTTCTTCTTTTCTACTCTTACCAGGCTTCGTTCTTTCCTCCTAGTTGTTGACTAGCGACTGCCTCATATTAATGGTTTTCTTTCTTTGTTATATAATTAAATGCTATTATTCCTGCTCTTCCACACCTTTGTAATAATCCAACTCAACTTGTGTGAGAAAGTTTCAAACCAACAATATGTTTATTTACAATGTCAATGATTCAACATATTCAATTGAGCATGGTTCAACAACTCCATTTTCTTTTCCATATCTCGAGGTCATATCTTTCCAAATTCCTAGACCTGTCAAACCTAACTCTGAAAATGATATCGATAGCTAAACATAGTTCATAAATATATAAATAATATCAGTTTTCGTCAAAGTACTACTGCTATGGTCTCCTCTTATTTAGTCATGCCAGTGGTGACATCTCGTTTATTTACACTATGGGTTGCCTGGCAATCAGCAAATAATTGAGAGCGCATCTCTTGTAAGCCAATATAGTATATACCTCTGTTGAACATATCATACCTGAGACAATAGCTCGTCTATTTTATCATCAGCTGTTTATCTGTCAAGCAACAAGTATGAGAGAGCGCATGCCATCTCTTGTAAATCAATGTAATATATACCTCTGTTGAACATATCATGCCTGAGACGATACCTCGTCTATTTTATCATCAGCTGTTTATCTGTCAAGCAACAAGTATGAGAGAGAGCGCATGACATCTCTTGTAAATCAATGTAATATATACCTCTGTTGAACATATCATGTTCTTCTCCTGGTGGACATCCCTTTTATATGTGGGAGTCGTCAACCCCTAAAAACGGTTGCCTGAAATTCTATAGAATGTTCAAAAAAAATGTCATCTTAATGTTTAAACAGAAGTCCATCACCTATCACATCTCTTACTATGCACCCCTATTCTATTCCTATCTGTTCAGCACAAATTGTTAACCACAATCTAAACTATTCTCCAGAATTCCTAACGCTACAATTCTAAGTCTAGCTACATCTGTAGAGCCTCCTGTAAACCGCAGGTTTCACTTTTCTTGAGAGCCCAGCAAGGCACGTCTTACCTTGTTAAGTTTTCTGGTGGGACTGACTTCTCTCTGTCTTTCTATTCATTCCCGTGATCCAGTCAATCGACATCCAGTCAATACGATTGGTACATTCTTTAGTTCACTCACCGATCACAACTCACGGTTAATTCCTTCATAACAACTCAGTGAACTCCGTTCCATAACTGTTTACCTTCGCTCACAATTTTCTCGTGCGTTTATCCTGCTCTTCGTTCAGTAAATCTAAAGGGCGTTAACATTCATAGTTATTTCCCTTAGCTATTTATGCTTAACTGCTATTTCTCTTTACTTCCAGCTTATTAAAAACGACCGTTATGCTAATTTTGTAAACCACAACTGTGTACTCACAGAAAATATTTACATCTAAAAGAGTTCTCTCCCTTACCATCCAAGCACAAGTGCGCAAACTTTTATCTCCCATCTTTTGAATAAGTAGTCTATTTCCTAAATCATTTATATTTCTTAAACCATTTTTTATACACCCCTGTTCTAACAAAACCAAATTACTATGCTACGAAACCTCACGGTGACACTTTGCTGTTAAGCGTATATTCATTTAAAGTACAATACATACCAGGAAAAGACAACATTGGAGCAGATTTTTTTAGTCAAAATTGGAGCATTGAGGAAGAGAATGAAATTAAAGGTAGCAATCACTCGGAAGATGCGGATAACAGCAGCTCTATTTTCATAAGTGACACATGAAAGGGTTTCATATTTTCAAGCCCGCGCGAACTGTCACATATATATGTAAATATAGCCACAGTGATCCGACCACCTTTGCTCCCCATCCAAGGTTTATAATTTTGCTACGCACAAACCGCGCAATTCGATGCCTGTAGACTCACTTTTGAAGCCACGCCTATTTTTCCTGTTCACATGCGCTAATGAGCGTTTACAAATTTTAGCAACCGACAGTCTTAACAAGAGGGGAGAGAACCGGGGTGTCTACCTGAGTTCTCAAGCGAGCTGAGATGTCAATCAACGATAGTGACAGATCAGATGTCGGTAGCAAATGCAAGGGCGATAATAATATTTACCGACCACATTGGATGTCCGTGATCCCAGGAAACTTTAATGTTTGATCTACGGCAGAAGGACGAAATCAAATAAGGCCTGTTAGCATGTGATGTCGTTTCGTCATCGCGAGCGAGCGAACAGAAAAATCCTTTACCTCGGGAGTCGAACCCGTTGATTTTCCCTGATACGGCCGAAGGTGTGAATTATCGCACCCTTTAGTGATAATAACACCATTTCTGTATAAATACTCCGTCCTCTCGAAGTCAGTTATCTAGTCGCTCAGAAATTTTGGATAATCTAGCTCGTTATTCTACAGCCATTGTGAAAGTGTGTTATAGCATTCCGTGGAGATTGTTTCAAATTCTGATTGCGGTAATAGAAATTAGCATTTACGTGATTTAATATGTTAAGTTTATCATTATAATTCACTGGGATTTTATAGGTGCTAAGACTAGCGTATTAAATAACGCATAGCTATTTTGTTTCAGTTGTAATGTAGATTTAATCACCCGCTAGCACCCAGAAAGAGATGTTTTAATTGACTAATAAATACACTAGACAACTGATAATTGACGGAATACAATTCACTTCTAATTCATTATGTGTAATTATATATATGTGACTAGCGTAATATCATGTGGCGAAACATTTAGCTAGTAATGACAAGCGATATTTGTTAAAGTAGTCATAATTAAATTAACGCTGATATTGTGCGCTGAGTGATTTACCGGGCAGGAGGGGAAAGGCGCTTACCTAAAACCCAACCCGTACCAGTTGAGCGAAGTGTGATAAGATAGGCTAAGAGAGAAAAACTGATAGGATATACCTAAATCGTCTTTATTAACAGTTTACCAACTAGACGTTACCTATAGCTATTAGAAGTACTGTCTACTGTGAACACTAGATCGCGGTTTATATTTTGCTACATGAACTATCTGATGTGACATTTTCATATCTAATAACCCACCACCAAAGTAGGCGTTCCTCATTAGGAAAATTAATTATTCGTGGAGGAACTGGGGCTCACTTCGGAGAAGCACAACACTGGATTATGATACATGTACATTGATGTTTACGTTCACGAGGTTGTTAACCAAGCATTAGGTAAGGCGTGATTGAAGTGGCCACGAATGACAGAGTGAGAGTGAATACGTTCTAGTTACGGAAACTGTACCATCCTTTATTTTCTTTGCAAATACTATTATTTTACGGGATAGATTAACTAGGAACTTTGTTCTTTGCTTTACTGTCTATTCTATACCGTAGTGTTAATCTTTGACCTTTTGGGTTATTAACTTCTTTTGGGATCTTTTCTCAACAAGAGGGGATGGCACTTATTGGGTTATTTTCCTATGTCTGTACACAATAAATATTGATTTCTCTATATGTTTGATGTTGTAAAGTTTAAGTGATAATAAACTAAACAAAACTTAATTTATTGTGTTGGTCAGCCCCAATCTCCATTTACCATAGTTTTCACGTCTGTGAGTCCTGTTGTCACATAACTCTGTGTGTGTGTGTGTGTGTGTGTGTGTGTGTGTGTGTGTGTGTGTGTGTGTGTGTGTGTGTGTGTGTGTGTGTGTGTGTGTGTGTGTGTGTGTGTGTGTGTGTGTGTGTGTGTGTGCGTGCGTGCGTGCGTGCGTGTGTGTGTGTGTGTGTGTGTTAACTTATAATTTTATTTATAGGGAGGTTTGATAGATTGTCTATTACTAAAAAATAGTCGTATAGATAGGCTGGGCTAGAGAATTCCCTAATTCCAGAGACAGATCTTCACCTTAATCTATTCACTCGTGAAATCTATTCAACACTTTCTTTCTCAGAAAACCCCACTTTTTCTGTTCCATTCAGATGGACCAAATATATCTCTAATACCCATCTAAATGTACGACAGATGATGATGATAACGTTGATGATGATGATTATGATAATGATAATGATGATGATAACGTTGATGTTGTTGTAAACGATGATAATGATGAATATGATGATGGCGATGATGATGATGATAAAACTGACGAAAAATATCTAGTACAAATGATAATGAGCAAACAAATAGGAATTAGAAATTATGTTTTGAAAACAGATAACACTTTAAACATTTGTGTCTTCAATAAAGGTCTTTATATTGCAGATAAAAACTTTTGGTTAACAAATATAACAGACACTAACGGCCGGTGTAAACAAGGTGTAACGATGAACGGTACTCGGTGTACAAACATAGAGCAAATACAGACATAAAGCAAATACAGACATAGAGCAAATACAGACATAGAGCAAATGCAGACATAGCTAGAACTGGGAAATAAAATAGACGTGAATATCGCAGCAAGCGTGATATGACGAGAGATAGTACCAAGAAATAAAACTTTAAGAAATGTAACAAGTTGAATATTAAAAAGGTGGAAATCAGTGGCCACAACTAAGGTATAAAACAGGCATAGGGTAGCTGGTGAAAAGGTATAAAACAAAAATATGGTACTTGGTAAAAAGGTATAAAACACACATAGTAGCTGGTGAAAAAGTATAAAACACATATATGGTAGCTGATAAAAAGATAAAAGAAAACCAACATATGGTAGTTGGTAAAAAGGTAAAAAAGCAAACGAGCAACGGCTAGGACACATGTTTACAACAAAACTGCACACATGACGTCACATGCCTGTGTTTGAATGAACGGAAAACTTACAAAAGTAAGAGATAAAAAATCCTCCCACCGCCAGGTAGAAGGACTGGAACGTATTTGTGTAGACAACAGCTCGGAGTCCGCCTGCACACACCAGGAAGTAGAAACCTTATTAGAACAGGTTTATTAGTGTGTTACAACAGATAGAGAGAAGACGTTAGTAACAATAGATAGACAGAAGACGTATGTTACAACAGACAGACGTTAGTTACAATAGATAGAGAGAAGAAGTTAGTTACAACAGATAGAGAGAAGATGTTATTTACAACGGATAGAGAGAACATGTTAGTTACAACAAATAGAGAAAAGATATCAGTTACGACAGATAGAGAGAAGATGTCAGTTACAACGCATAGAGAGAAGCTTCAGTTACAGCGGATAGAGAGATGTTAGTTACAAAAGATAGACAGAAGAAGTCAGTTACAACAGATAGTAAGAAGATGTCAGTTATAACAGAAAGACAGAAGAAGTCAGTTACAATAGATAGAAAGAAGAAGTCAGTTACAACAGATAGACAGAAGAAGTCAGTTACAACAGATAGAGAGAAGATGCCAGTTACAACAGATAGAGAGAAGATATCAGTTACAACAGATAGAGAGAAGATATCAGTTACAACAGATAGAGAGAAGACGTCTGTTACAACAGATAGAGAGAAGATTACAACGGAGAAAGACAGAAGACGTCAGTAGCAACAAATAGAGAGAAGACATCAGTTAAAACAGATAGAGAAAAAACGTCAGTTACACCTGATAGAGAGAACACGTCAGTTACACCTGACTAATAGGAGATGTTAGTTACAACGGATAGACAGAAGACGTCAGTTACAACGGATAGACAGAAGACATCAGTTACAACAGATAGAGAGAAGACGTCCCTTACAACAGATAGAAAGAAGACGTCACTTACAACAGATAGAGAGAAGATTTATGTTATATCATACCTTGGAGTTAAGTTGGATAAGAGACTCACCTGAAAGCCACACCTGAAAGCAGTACAACAGAGAGCAACAAGGCAGTTCTCCATTATGAAGAAGCTGGCTGGCACGAATTAGGGAGAGGGGGGGGGGGGCAAATACCAGTATACTTACAATAAGTGTATACAGGTACAATCAGGCCTATACTTGAATATGGCATGTCAGCCTGGGCCACGGCATCAAAAACAAACAGAACGTCTAGGGAAAGTGCAGAATGCAGGCCTTAGATTAACCACTGGATGGATGAAGACTACTCCTATCCTGGCTATGGAGAGATACACCAACATCCGCTCCCTTGATGATAGACGTGAGGAAAAGGTGTTCATTCACAGCGAGAATTTTCTACGAATGCCAAACTCCATAGCCCGACAAATAACAGGCTGAAGAGAACCAGCTTCTTAAACATTTCAAAACATCTGCTTCAGTGTCATGAAGGCCTTCTCCCAAAACAACCTACCGAAATGGAAAAATTAATTGATTATGAGGAGCCAAACTACTGCCATGAAAATATATATATCATCATAGAAGTCCCTGAAATAAGAAAGAAAGGCTACCAGACCCCTCTCCACAACTAAAAACCTTGGCTCATGAGATGATTGATGAAACGTAGTAATTATCAGATGGCGGATTTGGCCAAGTTTCGCTCTGCTGCTGTGCAGACTGCGAAAGAGATGAACATGGAGGGTCAAAGTTTGATTGACTATGTCACCTCAGAATGTGATAAGTTTATTGCTAGGGAAGAACATAGGTTAGCTGAAGAGAGGAGAATGCAGTTAGAAGATGCCAGAGAGTTGAAAAAAATTGAGGCTGAGAAGGAGGCTAGAGCCTTAGAGGCTGATAGAGATGCTGAGATTAAGAGGCTGCAGTTGGAGGAGAGAAAAATTGAGGCTGAAGAAAAACGACTGCAAAGGGAAGCAGAAGCAGAAGATAAAAGGTTGCAGAGGGAGCATGAGTTGCGACTAAGGGAGTTGGAGCTGCAAGGCCATGCTCCTGAAAATGGTCACAGCCCCTCTACCTCTGATACGACTGCTAGTCAGGGGGCCTCCAACTCAGCTATGGAGTTTCATTTGGATTATTTTGTTGAGAGAGATGATGATATTGAATCATATCTAAGTAGGTATGAGGTATTAGCTACAACTTATGGGCTAGAAAAAGAAAGATGGAGCTTGAAGTTATCCCAAGGTCTTCGGGGAACAGCTTATGATGTTTTTTCCAAAATGAGCAAGGATGACCAAGACAATTATGACTTGTTAAAGCAGGCTCTATTGTTAAGATACGAAAAGAATGGTGAATTTTACAGGAAGAAGTTTAGAAATGCCAAGCTACTGTCGGGTGAGACTTATCACCAGTTCTCTGCACGGTTGGAGACTTACTTGGAGAAATGGACTGCTATGAGGAAAACCCAAGATCTTAAAGAAATGATCCGTATTGAGCAATTGAGAGAGTCCGTGGCTCCAGACTTGAGAAAGTTTCTCATGGAACAGGGTGCAGAGAGGCTGGGGGAGTTACTTAATGTCGCTGAGAGGTATCAGGCAGCCCAGGCAGAGGTAGCTGGCGCCAAAAAGAAGCATGTAGATAATTATAGGGCCCCACAAAACCCAAATAGATTTGATAATAAAGATCAGGGTAACAAGTTTAAGCAAAATTTTGATAGGCCACGCCATGATAATAAACATAAAAACCCACAGTTCAATGACAGGAAATATGAGAAAAGAAAACCCCTTTATCAAAATAGATACTATTGTAAATGGTGTAAGAGAGAGGGTCATACCACCAAATTTTGTACAAGGAAACCTTCTGGATGTGTTGCTATGAAGTTGGGGAAAAAGGAAGTAAAGGTAAAACCTACTGGACAGCAGGAACCTTTTCATCCCCCAGTATGTGAGGACGTGGTATGTAATGGAGTCACAATTAGGTGCCTTTACGATACCGGTTTGGATTTTGATTCCGTGGTGAGTAAGCACTTGGTGAACCCGGATCAGTATGCCACAGAAACAGTGGAGATACAAGGGGCGACCAAGGACCTACCACTCATGAAACTTCCCATTGCAAGGATAACAGTGAAAACTCACTATGTGGAAGGGATAATCAGAGCAGCAGTGATAGACGCACTCATTTATCCTCTGATATTGGGATGTCGTTACGTTTTCGTGGGGAATCCCAAGAGACCTGTGGTCCTGGCAGCAGCCCAGACCCGTTCACAATCCAAAAAGGAAGAAGATGAGCCAATAAATACTCATCCAGAAGAGATGAGGTAGGCACAGGCTGAAGATAGGACACTCAAGCCTTGCTTTAAGAAATTACCTAAGTGCCACACACCTCCAAGCAAAGGGGATTAATATATGAAGAACAAATTGTTGTACAGGAAGACAGGAACTGGAACAAATGGTCACAGCCAACTGGTACTTCCAACTTCATATCGGGAGAGAGTGTTGGAATTAGGACATGCAGTTCCCTTTAGTGGTCATATGGGGATCAGCGCAACCGGACAGCGTATAGCTTGTCATTATTTCTGGCCCGGGATAACGGAGGACATAAAGATATATGTAAAATCCTGTCCAGAATGTAAGAGAGTAGCTCCGAAGCATTAGACTGCTCCAGCAACTCTAGGGGAAATGCCCATAGTGGGAACACCTTTTGAGAGAGTTGCAGTGGATATTGTGGGACCTCTCACTCGGACCAAGAGGAGGAACAGTTACATCCTTACTCTGGTGGACACTTGTTCTATGTGGGGAGAGGCGGTAGCCCTGTCGTCAATCGATTCGAAACATGTGGCAGATGCATTACTTACTATATTCACGAGGTTAGGATTCCCGCATCAAATCTTAACTGATAACGGCTCTCAGTTCAAGGGGAAACTAACAGAAGTTTTTAGGTTATTTCAAGCCAAGCACTTTCATTGTAGTCCGTATCACCCCCAAGGGAACGGCTAGGTAGAGAGGTTCAATTGGACTCTCATTTCTATCCTGAGAAAGCTGGCACATAAGAAACCTGATACGTGGGACCAATATTTGCCCGCTGCATTGTTTGCGTATATGGAAGTTCCACGTAATTCAACCGGGATGGCTCCCGCAACCCTGTTATTTGGGAGGCCAATAAAAGGTCTACTGGAAGCATTGTTAAGGACGTGGACAGATGAGAAGGCAGAAGAGACTGTTACCTCATCATACCAATATGTTAACGAACTGACCACTCGTTTAAAAACTAGTTGGAAACTGGCAAATGAAAATTTGAGACAAGCCAGGAAAAAGCATGCTGCTTATTATAACAAAAAAGCGAAGGATAGGGAGCTTGCTGTAGGGGAGAAGGTGCTTCTTCTATTACCAGGCAGCAACAATAAACTTCAGATCGGATGGCAAGGTCCATATACAGTTTTGGAAAAGGTATTCAGAACAAATTATAAGATAGACAAGAAGGGAAAGGAAAAAGTCTATCATGTGAACTTTTTGAAGAAATATCTGGACAGACAAATCCAGGAAGGAACACACTTAATGGCCTTGTCAATTGCAACCGAAATTAAAAATGAACCTCTCACCTCAGTTGAATATCCCCTGAAGCCCAGTGAAACGTTTGAACAGGTGAAGATCAGTAATCACCTGACAAAAGGACAGAGGGAGAGGATTCAAAACGTCCTGGAGAAACATACAGACGTGTTAACGGATAAGCCGGGGCACACCAGTTTGTTGGAATATGATATGAAACTACTAGACCCAACACCCATCTGTATGAGGCCTTATTCTATTCATTTCGCTAAGGAAAAAGCTTTGAAAGAGGAGATAGATTATTTGTTACAAGAAGGGATTATTTCTCATAGTGAGTCTCCTTATAGTTCCTGTGTGGTTTTGTTGCGGAAACCATCGGGAGAACATAGACTGTGCATAGATTACAGGAAACTGAATGCTGTCACGGAAGATCAGGTGGATCCATTACCTGATACTACTCAACTTTTTGCCAGGCTGAACAAGGCAAAATATTTTTCCAAGGTGGATCTTAGCAAAGGCTATTATCAAATTCCAGTAAAGCCTGAGGTTCGACCTTACTTAGCCTTTAGCACCTCGGAAGGTCATTATGAGTTCAACATGCTACCGTTTGGGTTGAAAAATGCCCCGAGTGTGTTTTCTAGGATGATGCGAAAATTGTTGGATCCCCTGAAAAATCCATGTATCTCGAATTTCATGGATGATATCCTCATTGCTACTGAAACTTTTGAGGAACATGTTAACTCTTTGAATATGCTGTTTGATAGACTCAGAGAGGCTAACTTGACTGCTAGACCAACAAAATGTTGTATTGGGTGTAAAGAGTTGGAATTCTTGGGACATACCGTACATCAGGGTAGCATGACCCCTGATCCCAAGAATCTGGAGAAACTGAAAAGAGCACCCAGGCCACAAACAAATAAAGATGTGCGATCGTTTGTGTCGTTGTGTGGTTTCTACCAAAAGTACATTAAACATTTTAACTCTATATGTGCTCCTCTGACGGATTTAACTCGAAAGGGACAACCTGATACAATAAATTGGTCCGCACAGTGTGAATTGGCTTACCAGGAGTTAAAAGAAAAACTCACAAGCAGGCCAATATTGCAATTGCCTGACTTGAATCAAGATTTTGTCGTGAGAAGTGACGCAAGCAACGTGGGCCTGGGCGCTACATTGTTGCAAAGGTCCTCCTAACAAGAGGGGGAATAGAACCCAGTCGCTTATGCAAGCCGCAAGTTGAACAAGGCGGAAAAAAAATTATTCAACAAGTGAGAAAGAATGTTTGGCGTTAATATGGGCTATAAAAAAATTTCAGATTTATCTATATGGCAGGACATTTGTGGTCCAAACAGATCATTTACCACTCGTATTCCTATCACAAGCAAAGCATGAAAATGCCAGATTATTAAGATGGTCATTACTATTACAGCCATATTCATTTCTGATTGAATATATTCCCGGCCCTCAGAACGTCGGTGCAGATTTTTTGAGTAGACATCCGTGTGATGAAAGTCAGAAAGAAATGTAGGACGTCATTTGCGATAAGTTATCTCACAGATTGTAACCTGCAATGGATGCATGTTTTAGGAAGGGATGTGTGTAGCGAAATATGTGAGATAATCGCTTATTTCAGTAAGATTCTAGTCCTATGATAATAAATACACCCGCCCTCAGGTGTCTGACTATTTTCATCTTCAACGCCAGTAGAGCGCTGCCTTTGGTGCAGTGGGAATGCTTTAAAAATGACCCGCCGTAAAAATCAAACACGTTTTAGTTTCGGTTTCGAAACGTACAATAAACCTTTTAACATCTCGCCGATCTGCTGCACGAAACGGAGGAAAAGCTTATAATTAACGAATTTCCAGAACTGTGTGACCAAACTGGCGATTGAATTAATGTAATATGTTAACTTTAACACTAAAATTTGTAATAATTCGGACATTTCCCAGTAGTAAGAACGAGACGATTGTAATAATTAACGCCAACACTACCAACGGTTTGAAAAACCCTCTTCGCTCTGCACGCGGTCTCTTTAATATATACACGCTGTGGGCAAAGCCAGCAGAGGCAAACACACAGACAGTTTTCCATTTCCTCCTAGCGGTAAATTATGACGTCACTCAAACTAGTTGGTTATTTGAATAATGAAGAAATGATAGAGACAGGGGGGGGGGGGGGAAGATGGCCGACTTGTGTATAAGTTATATTTGACGATTGACAGTGACAAAACTGAAAATCTAAACCATAAGGAAACTGACCATAAAAAATCATATAGTAGGATAGCTTAGTGTCCCCTGAGCAAAAATATGGTAGTCCAAGTATTAGCCAAGTTATTGAGATAATACTAGATGTCTAAGAACGCTTGGACGGACAGACTGTTGTTCTTGCTCGTTACACATAACGTTATTGGGGACGCAAGTTTTAAAAAAGAGGCATGGTAGTAATTCAAATTCTATTGGTTGGTATAAGAGTATAGGAGTAAAAGGGGGGGGGGGGATAGGAAAGTGTTAACTAAAATTAAACATCTTTTTCTATTGGCATAACTAACGCAGACTGACCAATGGACTACGAGGCACATAGTTTGTTTGGAGTTTTGGTTTTGTTTTTTCAAACTAAATTCAAAAATATTTGGTAGTGCCTGCTTTTATTGGTCGGCTGGAGCCGTGCTAGCGTAGTGGTTACAACACCGCTCTGGCGACCGGGTGATTCAGGATCAAACCCTGGCGACGGCATTTGAGGATTTTTCGTCGACCGGGATTTGGACTGGATTAACTCGAGACCTGGCGAGGACATTTGAAGAAGTGTCGTCGACCAGGGATTGGCGGCTCCTGAGCCGACCCAGCTCTAATGGGTACCTCCGAAATCGGCGAGTATCTGCCTGAATGGCGAGGGACACCTGTCTCTGTACAAGAAAAAAAGGGATACTCACGTAAAATCAATGTCAGGTTAGACAGTAATAATAACCTGAGATTTCGCCTCGAGTATTAGCGGGCGTACGAAAAAAAAATAAAAAATTGGTCGGCTCAAATAGATATTGGCAAAAGGCATAGTGGTCTCGTGGCCATTTGACTAGAAAATGTTATACAAACAACTACGTTGAGAGCAGATGTGATAATTGTAAAATTAACTACTAAATTCACTATCTGGACGAGGCAGAGCAAAACTGAGACCATTTCTTTGCCAGTCAACGTTATTTGTGACATATTTCTTTGAATTAGTGGTAAGAATGCTTTATGTATTTACATGCTTGATTAAAACTGCAAAAGTTAGATACTGCTATGGGAAAAAGTGAAGGACATGCCGGGAGCAAACATTATTGAGTCCTCACAATGAACTGTATTTGACTGTTGCATATTATTATGATTTTATATTAATAATTTTGTTTTGGAAGATGTTAGTAAGCCTCAGTGTTCCATGAACACTCTTCAACATGCCTAGAGCGTTTATAATTTAGAAAAGAAAAGTAAAATCATATAAAAGGAGATGTGGTTACTCCACGTTATTGGATTGAAGCAAACTATGTAAAAGTACAGTGGCGTATCTGCCATAGGGACCTAACGTGTGGTCACAGAAAGGTGAGAGTCATAAATTAGGGGCTGATGCACATGAATGCACACGAGGCTGACCCCATACCGTCATGTATACATAGGGATAAGAAGTTGTGAACAGATATGAAAAGGCCAGGGTGTCTTTTTATTACAGGGTTTTTTATTTTCCTGTTACCATCCGGTGACAGGAAACCTGATGAGTGAGTGAAAAAAGTAAAGTCTCCATTCAAAAGTTATGCTGTGAGCTGATAGCCTGAAGGAGCTTGTGTGTGGGTGCTGATCTATATTGTCTATACAGTGACATCCTGACTTATTTCGTCATACCAAGATTCCCAGGTGACACGTTAACAGCTGGGACATCTGACACTTCATCCAAATAAACTGGTTCTTATCAAAATAAAACAGAATTATATGGGGCATGAAGAAAACAACAGCTCCCCATAACCAATGACTATCACTAGCAACTATTAAAGTTTTAGTCTGTGAATACACCTACAGGAACTCTATAATAACATTATATTCATAGGACCAAGAGTCCATACTTTTAGTTAAAGCATTATATGTAAATATATTTCCTCATTTTCAAAGACCTGTCCAAAAGAAATGGCGGGACAGGCAGATTAAATTGTACAAAGAAAAAACATTCCAATTTTAAAGAAAACTTTAACCACAGTCTTATTCATTTTCTTATAGTGAGTTAAAGTGTATTGTGTTGATGTTCCATCATTTTCATTTCACCCCTAGACACTAGAGACATCATACACCAGCCACTAGAATCAAAATACGGACTGTGTGAGATCTAGGGAGGTAGCGTTAGGTTCCCAGATAATATATATCATCATCATCATCATCTTTTTTAGATTCAGGGGCCTACATGTGCTTGACCTCACACAGTTATCACAGACACAGCTATCTTTCTTGTTAGGAATAACATCTTAACCTCCCCAGCAAATTACACTTGCTACAACTCACGAGATCAGATCTAAGCATAATATTATCCCATCAACCATTGCCCTTTAGTGGTTACCCTCCCATTGTGGAACCACTGGAAATGAGAGAGCTATGCTCTATCTAAAAGTGACAGTAAAATGGAACAACTAGCCACTCACTGCCCTATCCAGAAGCTAAACCATCATCCACAACAAGTACAAAAATCAGTGGAAGGAGGAAGGTGGTACATGCAGCAGAGATGAAAAAAACCACCAACTTAACAGACACGAACAGATCATCATATTCCGCCTGAAAACTGGACACTGCAGATTACTGGACCATCTCTATCGCCTCAGGATATCTCATACAAATGAATGTCAGTGTGGAACTTGAATACAGAGCCCCGAACACATTCTCCAGCACTGCCCAAACCATGATGACCCACGACGTCTGACCTGGCCAGGGAGGGCTGAGCTCAAGCAGAAGCTATGGGGCTTCCGCGCTGACCTGGAAAAAGACTGTTTACTTGGTCCTGGCGACAGACCTGCAGATTTAGCATGACTACAAACTGAACGCAGAAGAAGAAGAACATAGGACAACACTGTTAGATCTTACAAATCTAGTTTACTAGCATAGATAGAAATCTAGTTTACTAGCACAGATAGAAATCTAGTTTACTAGCACAGATAGAAATCTAGTTTACTCGATTAGATTGAGATCTAGTTTGATAAAATGGATATAGATTTAGATTCATTGACATGATAGAGATCTAGTTTACTAAAACAGATAGAGATCTAGTTTAGTAGAACAGATAAAGATCTATTTAACTAGAATAGATAGAGATCTGTGTTAATAGAACAGATAGAAATCTAGTTTAATGGAACAGAGATCTACTTTATTAGAACATATATTGACCTAGCTTAATAGAACAGAAAGAGATCTAGGTTACTTGAAAAGAGAGATCTAGTTTAACAGAACAGATGGAGATCTAGTTTACTAGAACAGAGGGAGATCTAATTCAATAGTGTGACCGCATGGCCTTCCACGCTAGCATTATCCCTGCTACGACACTAGCATTTATACGTGCTATAATATGGTACATGTAGGAATGACCGACATTTAAAGCAAATAAGACGTTTTCACACAAAACGCAGTATCATTCAAAGTTCAGTCAGCAGTCACTGCTCTGAGAGGGCAAATATAGGGCAGTCCCAGATAATTTTTTTTTTTTTTTTTTTTTTTTTTGCGTTCGCCCGCTAATACTCGAGGCGAAATCTCAGGTTATTATTTTATGTCTAACCTGACATTGATTTTACGTGAGTATCCCTTTATTTCTGGTGTCCCTCGCCATTCAGGCAAATACTCGCCGATTTCGGAGGTACCCATTGCAGCTGGGTCGGCTCAGGAGCCGCCAGTCCCTGGTCGACGACACTCCTTCAAATGTCCTCGCCAGGTCTCGAGTTAATCCAGTCCAAATCCCGGTCGACGAAAAAATCCTCAAATGCCGTCGCCCGGGTTTGATCCTGTATCACCCGGTCGCCAGAGCGGTGTTGTAACCACTACGCTAGCGCGGCTCCCTCCCAGATAATAAAAATGAATGAGAGATATGCGCGGAAAGTGGGAAATGAATGTTGTGATTTGGGTTTTTTGTCATTGTTTAGGTGGAAAAGAGAGTTGTGACAAAAGTCGAAAAGAAACCAAAGACGTGTGAGACAAATGTCGAAATAACAGAAAGTCGTGTGCAAAATTTTGAAAACAGAGAGACGTGTGTAAAAATGTAACGCGTGGAAAAGAAAGGAGTGAGTCGTGTGAAAAATAGCGGGAAAAAGACAGGAGCATGTATGTAGAAGTAATATTTCTGGACAAGGCCACACTGTAGACATCACTGTAGAAGTACGTTTCTTGACCATAGCCGGTACTGGCCTATCTGTAGACGTCGATGATACAGGCCAGTACTGTTGAAGTTTTTGTTTAATTATTATATTTGGAGAACAATATGGTTAGCTGTAGAAGGATGTGACATTTGAGAGTACAGTCATGATAACACACACACCAATCCACGTATATAAGTCAGGAAAGGTTGTAACGACTGTGGTACGGTTATTCACAGTTTATTACCACAGTAACAAGGACATCATCACATTCAAGACACACTGTCAATAGCACAAGATTGCACTTCATGTAAGTAACATTGATCTACTACCAAGTAGTGTAGGGTAAATAATATCTCTGTGACTTCTCTTCAACGAGCTGCAAGTAGTGCAGTATAAATAATATCCCTATGACTTCTTTATCACCTCTGACAAAACTAGTCAGGTATATCTCTGGCAAAAATAGGCCGCATAGATAGCGGGCTTCCTTATATAAATAATGTTAATCTTCTTCATCACATCTGACCAAACTAGTCAGGTATATCTCTGGCAAAAATAGGACGCATAGATGGCAGGCTTCCTTATATAAATAATGTTAATCTTCTTCATCACATCTGACCAAACTAGTCAGGTATATCTCTGGCAAAAATAGGCCGCATAGATGGCGGGCTTCCTTATATAAATAATGTTAATCTTCTTCATCACATCTGACCAAACTAATCAGGTATATCTCTGGCAAAAATAGGCCGCATAGATGGCGGGCTTCCTTATATAAATAATGTTAATCTTCTTCATCACATTCCCGCACCGGGAGTAAGTCACCTCAAAATGTAAAGTTCGTAGCTACTACAAATAGCTTCAAAAGTATTGTTACCTGCTCTGCACTCCAGCAAACAAACACACAAGAAACACTGGCCATTTCCTAGGCTTTACCGAACTATGCCAGAATCACAATCAAGGGGAATCTTAAACATATTTAATACACAAAGAACTCTGATCCCCTTTTACACTGCCAGAGAAACATGGCGGGACACCTTCTCCGCTCAAACCGCCAAGCCAGACTGTTAAAACCCAGCAGTCTTCCGGACTCGCCAAAACCTTGGCGCATGCCCGGATCATCGCATGACTTGAGTTTAGTTCACAAACTGGAACGTACTGGGACTGTTCTAAGAAAATCTACGAACAGAACCTTATATGGGCATATAGCTAGGCAATAGCAAGCCCAAAGGGAGATAACAACTAAATCTAACTTATTCCCGAAAATATTACAACTGGTTAACTCCCTTAAATCACAAATATAAAAAAGAAATATAAAAAGGTCACATTCCTAACTTACAACAAACTGACTCTTAACAATGTATAAAAAGGAGAGGTGTGGGCGATAGGAGATAGTTTATAGTTTTTTCTTTAGATTTAGAAGAAGGATATTACATATAAACAAGGAATTTGTGATAGGCAGTTTGTAGTGTTAGATGAACTTCATCTTTGAGATTATCAAGACCAGTTTATTATTTTTTTCTTCTGTTGGATATATTTCTTTTGGATGTATACACTATTTTGTTTATAAGTGAGTAACGAACATGTCAAATTATGAAAATACCGAAACTTGTCAAACGACGGTCAATAAACATATACTGCATTGCTGTTTGTGGAACTTTACAGTATTTCATTTGGATTATATATTGTCATGTTGAGACTGTTTTGCTTATCACTAAACCAAAAGGGAAAGAACGAACCTGGAAAGAAAAATGAGCAAAAGTCAAGTATTACCATCTCTGGCGGAAGGCCAGTTAGCACTTGAACTACAACAACGAATAAAGGATTATCTCTGACCAAATAAAATCAATATAACTACTAGTGCCGTATAACGTACGCGGGCACAATAGAACAGAGAGATATCTAGTTCAACAGAACGGAGAGAGATATAGTTTAATAGAACAAAGAGATATCTAGTGTACTAGAACAGCGAGAGAGAGAGAGAGAGAGAGAGAGTGAGAGAGAGAGAGAAATAAAAAGAGATCTAGTTTAATATAACAGATACAAATCTGTTTAATAGAAAAGAGAGAGAGATATCTAGTTAAAAGAACAGAGAGATCTTGTTTACTAGATAAGATAGAGAAATAGTTTAACAGAACAGAGCGAGATCTAGTTTACAAGAGAAATAGATCCGTTTAATAGAACAGAGGAGCCGCGGTAGCATAGTGGTTAGTGCACTGGCTTCCTAGCTCAGTGGTCTATGGTTCGATCCCCAGATGAGGTGGGATTGTTTTAGGCCACAAACGGCTCCTGGGTCGACCCAGCCCCAACTGGGTACCAGAGCAACTCACCCCTAGTGTGCCGACGGTCAAGAAAATATGGGCCTAACACCATCATCATCATCATGTAGCATATCCTTTGCAGAACGTCGCTCGTATCACAGCCCGCCTGAAAGACTCTCGATCTCTAGCCAGCCCTCCTGCCTCCTCCATTGTCATGTTCAAGGTGTCTTCAATGTCCTGTGTCCACCGTCGTCTTGGTCGGCCCCTGCCTCGCCTTCCAGGTACCATACCCTCCATCACTGCTCTCTCTAAGCCACTATGACGTTTAATGTGACCAAAATATTTCAGTTTCCGGGACATGATATTGTTTATGAGCCAGTTTTCCTCGATGTTCAGGTCGTGTAGGATGTCTATATTTTGTTTCTTCTTGGTCCAAGATATTCTGAGAATTTTTCTGTAACACTTTGCTTCGAAAGATTCGATTTTTTTTTTTCTTTAATGTTTGAGTAATGGTCCATGATTCACATCCATATGTTGCTACCGGAAAAATGCACGTTCTCAGAAGTTTTACTTTTATTAATTTGCTGGTGTTATGCCATAGGTTCTTCATTTTATAAGCTTAACACCATATTCCCAATATGCCTCAATGGGCGTGTAACGGGATCCTTTACCTTTCCTTTAATAGAACAGAGAAAGATATCTAGTTTAATCAAACAGAAATAGAGACAGAGAGAGAGAGAGAGAGAGAGAGAGAGAGAGAGAGAGAGAGAGTGATCGAGTTTAATATAATATTAAAAATAGCCCCTTCAGTCATAACTGACTATGTGAATGCGCCCCTGAGGTGACATCTCTCAGCTGCTTATTTTCCTGGTGCTCCTTTCAACGTTTTCTCCTCTCTTCTGCTTGTTGTGAGAGCTTCTTTTCGCCCAAACAGAGGTGGCGCCGTAAAAAGCATCGCCACTTGGTGCGATCGGCAGCTTCATCCTCCCAGGTTGCTTGATTTATGTCCAGTGCCCTCATGTCTCTCTTGCACACATCTTAAAATCTCAGCTGCGGTCGGCCAACTGTTCTTTTGCCATCTGCCAGTTGTCCGTAGAAGATATCTTTCGAGATACGACCATCTTCCATGGGAGGACATGGCCAAGCCAGCGTAGTCTTCGCTGTCTTAGCAGTGTATACATGCTTTGAACGCCAGCACGTGACAACACCTCGACATTTGTCACTTTATCTTTCCACGAAATGCAGAGGATGTGGCGTGGACACCGTAGATGGAAGGTATTGAGCCGTCTTTCTTGTTTTGCATAGGTTGTCCATGTCTCGCCACCATATATAAGTGTGCTGTTAACACAGGCGTTATATACCGCAGCTTTGGTCTTCATTGTGAGTTTGGAGTTTCCCCAAACACACAATGTAAGGCGGGCAAAGGTAGCTGCAGCTTTGCCAATGCGGCTGTCAATTTCTGTGTCCAGAGAGAGTTTATCATTGATGGTAGACCCTAGGTATGTGAAGTGGTGCACCACTGCCAATTCACAGTTATGGATAGTGAAAACTGGTGTAGCACCCAAATCCTGACTCCGCACATTTATTTTCTTTAGACTTATTGTGAGGCCAAAGTCCCCGCATGCTTGGGTGAAGCGATTCATCAAGTTCTGAAGCTCCTGTTGGCTTTGAGTGACGACTGCAGCATCATCAGCGAACAACAAGTCTCTTATAGTGACCCTTCTGATTTTTGTTTTTGCCTTCAGCCTTGAAAGATTAAACAGACGACCATCTGACCTAGTGTGAAAGCATATTCCTTCAGCTGCATCTCTGAATGCATGTTTCAAGAGTAAGGCAAAGAAGATCCCGAAGAGGGTTGGAGCCAGAACGCAGACTTGTTTAACACAACTTCGTATGTCAAAGGCTGTGATGCGCTTCGAGCATACGTGACTGTTCCCTTCGTGGAATGACTTATCATTTCTAGTAATTTAGCAGGGTAGCCTTTTTTAGGAGGATTTTGAAGAGCCCATTCCTACTAACCAGGTAAAATGCCTTTGTGAGGTCTATAAAGGCGATATATAACGGTCCTTTCTGCTCTCTTGATCTTTCCTGAAGAGAAAAGTATATGTCTGTTGTTGATCTACCAGCTCGGAATCCACACTGTTGTCGTAAATTTTTAAAGATAGGTCAGAAGATATTTATGGTCCCGTCTGAGCAGAGGTGATAGTGGTAAATACGTGAGAATAAAAGGTGTAAGAAATAGATTTTCACGAGGGAATAGTGTAAGAGGAAGATCTGTCTCTGGAGTGAGTAGTTTCTCTAGTCCAGCCTATCTATATGACTATATTTTAATATCAGACGACCTTTCTCTCCCTATATGAAATATAAGTTACACTACACACGCCCACGCACACACAATTATGTGACAACAATATGCACAAACGTGAAAAACTATGGATAACTGGGTATGGGTCTGACCAACACACTAAGTTAAGTTTAGTTTAGTTTATTATCACTTAAACTTTACAACATCAAACATATATATCTCTCTTCCATGTTAGTAATCTTGTCATCAATTCTACGTTAGTAATCTTGTCATCAGTTCCATGTTAGTATTCTTGTCATCAGTTCCATGTTAGTAATCTTGTCATCAGTTCTATGTTAGTAATCTTGTCATGAGTTCCATGTTAGTAATCTTGTTATCAGTTCCATGTTAGTAATCTTGTCATCAGTTCCATGTTAGTAATCTTGTCATCAGTTCCATGTTAGTAATCTTGTCATCAGTTCCATGTTAGTAATCTTGTCATCAGTTCCATGTTAGTAATCTTGTCATCAGTTCCATGTTAGTAATCTTGTCACCAGTTCCATGTTAGTAATCTTGTCATCAGTTCCATGTTAGTAATCTTGACATCAGTTCCATGTTAGTAATCTTGACATCAGTTCCATGTTAGTAATCTTGTCATCAGTTCCATGTTAGTAATCTTGTCATCAGTTCCATGTTAGTAATCTTGTCATCAGTTCCATGTTAGTAATCTTGTCACCAGTTCCATGTTAGTAATCTTGTCATCAGTTCCATGTTAGTAATCTTGACATCAGTTCCATGTTAGTAATCTTGACATCAGTTCCATGTTAGTAATCTTGTCATCAGTTCCATGTTAGCAACTTCAGCCCTTTTATTCTACGCAAGCATTCATTTATAAAAGTCTGTTGCTTTTCTGGTTGTTATTTTTTGTTGTTCTCCATGTTTCTCAGCCATACAATAGGGCTGACATGAATTGGAAATTCCGATTTTGGGGTTGGGCTTGATTTCTTTTGATCTCTATATATTTCTTAATGCAATGAAAGCCCCATATAGCCGTTTGTGCTTTTTTCTTGATATTACTACCTGTCCCTCCAACTGTTGCCAAGGTTGGAGCATGATACTACGTCTTGTAGTGCTGTTTCTTGCAGTATTTCTTCTTCTTCGAAAACTCTCATGCGTCGTCCACTTGAATGTTTTCAAAGAAAGCAGTAGTCAGTTTGATGCTCTTTTAATCTCCGTAGAGATTTTCTACGAATGGTAACTGGTGTCGGCCATATGCGCTTTCTCTGTTCCGCATATGTTGGGCAACTTTGAAGAAGATGTTCAGCAGTCATTTTATGGGTGCCACAGTTACACTGATTGATAGTTCCTATCTTTAGCTTGTTGAATAGACGGTATCTCAATCTGTTGTGGCCAGTGCGGAGTCTGAAGATTATCACTTGTTCTCTTCTGTCGAGCTGGTAGTATGCATCATCTTATGTGTGACCTGGATGCTCTTCATTCCAGTTGTTTCTGTACCTAACTGTGATAAAACTCTTTTCCGCTTCGAAAGTTACGCTTGCATCAGGCTGAGGTAGATTTCCACCTTCCTTTGTCAATCTTCTAGTACAATCTTGTTATCGTCTCCTCCATTTATTTTCATTACCTTAGTTTTCTCCCTGTGTATTTTCATACCAACTTGCTGTGATCTCTTATCAGGTATTTTAATTTTGTCTTGCATCTGATTACGGTTATGAGACAGAAGTGCTAGGTCATCGGCAAAATGTATGACGTCAAGCTCATTAGTCAGAGTCCATTGGACTGTTAGCTGAGATAGATGTTTTCATAACACAATCTACAGCCAATAGGAAGAGAGATGGTGACGAAAGGCATCCCTGTAGCACTCCAGTTCGTACCGTAAACGTTTCTGCAAGCTGTTCTTCGTGGAGAACTCTGCATGTCATGTCTTTATAAGATTTCTTTATTAAGTTAATGATCTTCAGGTGGAATCCATAATGCCTCATCAACTTCCAAAGTGATTCTCTGTCCACACTGTCAAATGTATTTTCATAGTCCACGAATCCAATGTAAAGAGGTGAGTTCCATTCTAGATATTGGTCCACTATTATTCTCAATGTGGCTACCTAATCTGCACAGGATCTATTTTGCCTAAAATCTACTTATTCATCACTCAGTTGTCTTGTCTATGGAAACTTTTAATCTCTCAAGGATGATAATGTGTAATATTTTTCTCGCACTGATAGTAACATTATTCCTATGTAATTTGTGCACTCTTGTAAATCTTCCTTTAACTTAACCAAGTATCCTTCTTTCTGTTCTGCTGGTATTTCCACCCTCTCCCAAACATTATCAAGTAATATAATATGTCTGCAGAGGTGTCAATATCTGCGTTGGTTACCCCTGCTGGAATGCCATCTGGACCAGCTGCTTTTCATCTTTTAGAATCTTAATGGCTGTCTTTATTTCCTTTGTTGATCTTTCACAGTTAATTTGTAGCTCTTCTTCTTCTGGCTGGATGTCTGGGAGACATTCACGCGTCATTCATTACTTCTGTGGACTTTTTCCATCCATCTCCTCATGCCGAATTCACAATTTCTGTGGACTTTTTCCATCCATCTCCTCATGCCGAATTCACTATTTCTGTGGACTTTTTCCATCCATCTCCTCATGCCGAATTCACTATTTTTGTGGACTTTTTCCATCCATCTCCTCATGCTGAATTCACTATTTCTGAGGACTTTTTCCATCCGTCTCCTCATGCCGAATTCACTATTTCTGAGGAATTTTTCCATCCATCTCCTCATGCCGAATTCATTATTTCTGTGGACTTTTTCCATCCATCTCCTCATGCCGAATTCACTATTTCTGTGGACTTTTTCCATCCATCTCCTCATGCCGAATTCACTATTTCTGAGGACTTTTTCCATCCATCTCCTCATGCCGAATTCACTATTTCTGTGGACTTTTTCCATCCATCTCCTCATGCCGAATTCACTATTTCTGTGGACTTTTTCCATCCATCTCCTCATGCCGAATTCACTATTTCTGAGGACTTTTTCCATCCATCTCCTCATGCCGAATTCACTATTTCTGTGGACTTTTTCCATCATCTCCTCATGCCAAATTCACTATTTCTGTGGACTTTTTCCATCCATCTCCTCATGCCGAGTTCACAATTTCTGTGGACTTTTTCCATCCATCTCCTCATGCCAAATTCACTATTTCTGTGGACTTTTTCCATCCATCTCCTCATGCCGAATTCACTATTTTTGTGGACTTTTTCCATCCATCTCCTCATGCCGAATTCACTATTTCTGTGGACTTTTTCCATCCATCTCCTCATGCCAAATTCACTATTTCTGTGGACTTTTTCCATCCATCTCCTCATGCCGAATTCACTATTTCTGTGGACTTTTTCCATCCATCTCCTCATGCCGAATTCACTATTTCTGAGGACTTTTTCCATCCATCTCCTCATGCCGAATTCACTATTTCTGTGGACTTTTTCCATCATCTCCTCATGCCAAATTCACTATTTCTGTGGACTTTTTCCATCCATCTCCTCATGCCGAGTTCACAATTTCTGTGGACTTTTTCCATCCATCTCCTCATGCCAAATTCACTATTTCTGTGGACTTTTTCCATCCATCTCCTCATGCCGAATTCGCTATTTTTGTGGACTTTTTCCATCCATCTCCTCATGCCGAATTCACTATTTCTGTGGACTTTTTCCATCCATCTCCTCATGCCAAATTCACTATTTCTGTGGACTTTTTCCATCCATCTCCTCATGCCGAATTCACTATTTCTGTGGACTTTTTCCATCCATCTCCTCATGCCGAATTCACTATTTCTGAGGACTTTTTCCATCCATCTCCTCATGCCGAATTCACTATTTCTGTGGACTTTTTCCATCATCTCCTCATGCCAAATTCACTATTTCTGTGGACTTTTTCCATCCATCTCCTCATGCCGAGTTCACAATTTCTGTGGACTTTTTCCATCCATCTCCTCATGCCAAATTCACTATTTCTGTGGACTTTTTCCATCCATCTCCTCATGCCGAATTCACTATTTTTGTGGACTTTTTCCATCCATCTCCTCATGCCGAATTCACTATTTCTGTGGACTTTTTCCATCCATCTCCTCATGCCAAATTCACTATTTTTGTGGACTTTTTCCATCCATCTCCTCATGCCGAATTCACTATTTCTGAGGACTTTTTCCATCCATCTCCTCATGCCGAATTCACTATTTCTGACGAATTTTTCCATCCATTTCCTCATGCCGAATTCACTATTTCTGTGGATTTTTTCCATCCATCTCCTCATGCCGAATTCACTATTTTTGAGGACTTTTTCCATCCATCTCCTCATGCCGAATTCACTATTTCTGTGGACTTTTTCCATCCATCTCCTCATGCCGAATTCACTATTTTTGTGGACTTTTTCCATCCATCTCCTCATGCCGAATTCACTATTTCTGAGGACTTTTTCCATCCATCTCCTCATGCCGAATTCACTATTTCTGTGGACTTTTTCCATCATCTCCTCATGCCAAATTCACTATTTCTGTGGACTTTTTCCATCCATCTCCTCATGCCGAATTCACTATTTCTGTGGATTTTTCCATCCATCTCCTCATGCCGAATTCACTATTTCTGTGGATTTTTCCATCCATCTCCTCATGCCGAATTCACTATTTCTGGAGACTTCAAGATTGAGATTGTTCGTTTGTGATCCTGAGTGAACGGGAGACACTCTCACAGTATGTCTGTGCAGTGCTATATTTTGTACCTTCCTGTATCACTGGGACTCATAAAGCAAGTCTTGATATGCTCGTGCCTGAGAGAAATGATTAAGGGAATAATGAAATAAATTAACTGAGAGAATGCTGAGAATATTAGACAGTGTTAATATAGAACAAATATGGATAATGTCTGAATGGGGAAGGGTTGGGGCGACTGACCTGACATTGGAATGAGTACTGCAATGATAAGGACAGGAACGCAGATGGCGGTGGGTCCTAAATGTAGGAAGATGGTCTGTAGGAGTTTGTAGACTGCATACAGCTCCACCTGGTGAGTGAGCAGTACTGGAATTGTTACTGTTAGCAACCAGTCATTAGACATCACAATTATAATTAACACATGGACACTAGGGAAGGAAGGGGAAAGATTTAAGTAAAATAAAGAGAGGAAGGGGAGAGGTAGCGAGTGTACAGAGTAAAGAAAGAAAAACATGTAAAGCTACAGTTGTAATATGTAGAAGCCAAAAAAAAGCAGCAGAAACACACAAAGACACAGAAGGTGAAGAAAACCAAGAATACGAATGTGATAAACAAAAGGTCAAGAAGAAAATCAAACACAAAAAAAAGGTAGAAAAACCACGCACACACACATAAACACACAAAATAGACGAATAAAGACAATACGTGTGATATTAAAATGGTGATGTGACACACAATGGTGGTGGTAGTTGTAGTAGCTTTCTCTAATCATAACTAACTATGATGATGATGACGACACGGTTTCTGTAGTAGATGTAGTCAAAACTAACTATGATGATGATGACGACACGGTGGCTGTAGCAGATGCCAAGAAGCTTAATCATTTCCACAGGATTCTCAGGATCAAGTGGCATGATAGAGTATCTAATTCTGAGGTCCTCAACAGAGCACACATCTCAAGCATCCACACATTGCTGCAGAGGGCCCAAATTAGATGGGCAGGACATGTTGTTCGCATGCCCGGAAAACGCCTCCCAAAGCAGTTGATGTACAACGAACTCTCTATGGGTAAGCGAACAGTAGGGGGACAAAAGAAACGCTTTAAAGACACACTGAAAGCATCGTTGAGCAGCTTCAAAATTGATGTCTCCTCCTGGGAGACTATCGCACATGATCGCTCTGCCTGGCGGACAAACATTACTCAAGGCGCTCGCATTGCAGAACAGAATTTAGCTGATAAGGCAGAAGGCAAGCGTGCTGCAAGAAAGGTCAGAATGCACAGCAACACTACTATCGACTCTAACCATGTGTGCCCCGTATCTGGCAGGGCCTGTAGGGCCACAATAGTACTAATTAGCCACATGAGATCACGGCACAGATGTGTCACAACTCAAGTCTGAAGCTGTCGCCATCTTCGCTTGTGATGAGCAACTATTATTAGCAGATGTAGCCATAACCAACTATGGTGATGATGACAACACGGTGGCTGTAGTAGATGTAGTCAAAACTAACTATGGTGATGATGAAGACACGGTGGCTGTAGTAGATGTAGTCAAAACTAACTATGGTGATGATGACAACACGGTGGCTGTAGTAGATGTAGTCAAAACTAACTATGGTGATGAGGACGACACGGTGGCTGTAGTAGATGTAGTCAAAACTAACTATGGTGATGATGAAGACACGGTGGCTGTAGTAGATGTAGTCAAAACTAACTATGGTGATGATGACGACACGGTGGCTGTAGTAGATGTAGTCAAAACTAACTATGGTGATGATGACGACACAGTGGTAGAAGTAGTTGTAGTCATAACTTCCTCTTCTTCTTTGATCCTTAGCCGCCAACCGTCAAAGCAGCCAGTGGCCATTACGCCTGGTGGCGTCTTGTAGGGCAACAACAAATTGATTCCACTTTGCTCGGTCGGCGGCCATCCTTCGTACAGTGCCCCAACTCTGGTTCATTCTTTGCATCTCAGCCTCCACAGTCCTCCGCCAAGTTGTTTTTGGTCGGCCTCTCTTTCGTTTTCCTTCAGGGGTCCATAGCATAGCTGTTCTTGTGATGGCATCGGGGTCTCTTCTGAGGACATGGCCAACCCAGCTCCAGCGTCTGCCAGCCATGATGGTGTGCATGTCCTCTTGGTTGCTCCGAGTAAGCAGATCTTGGTTGGTGATGATATTCGGCCAAAAGATTCGGAGAATTTTTCTTAGGCATGTTGTGTGAAAAGAGGACAATTTCGACATTTCCTTCTCTGTAATTCTCCAGCTCTCCGCGCCATAGAGAAGCACAGAAAGCACACAGCTCTGATATAATCCTAATTTTGTGCTTGTGCTGTACTGAGAGGACTTTCAAATGTTGTTTAGACTAAAAAAGGCTGTTCTTGCTTTGTTCATTCTGTTGTTAATGTCTTTGCTTGCTCCGCCGTCTGGTGTTACTATGCATCCTAGGTATGTGAAGGCATCTGTCTGTTCCAGTTGCTGATTCCTTACTGGTATGGGCTCAGGGTTGCTCACATTGAGCGTCATGACCTCTGTCTTCTTTAGGTTGATGTTCATGCCCACCTGCTGGCTATACTTATTAAGTCTATCCGTTTTTTCCTGGATGTGTTGATGTGAATGTGCTAGCAGTGCAATGTCATCTGCATATTCCAGATCTTCCAATGTAGAAAATGTAGTCTATCTTATTCCTCTTGGATTTCCCTCTGTTGTCTGGCGCATCACCCAGTCTATGACTGTTAAAAATAGAGTGGTTGATAAGGGGCATCCCTGTCGTACTCCTGTCTTTACTTCAAAGGTTAAGTTGCTCTGCCCAATGCTGCACGTAAAGTTGGCATAAAGGCTTTTTATGACTGACACTATGCAGCTTGGAATTCCATAAGCCCTCAGTATTTTCCATAAACTGTCCCTATGTATACTGTCAAAAGCCTTTTCAAAATCAACGAAATTAATGTACAACTGTCTTCGCCATTCTGAGCACTGCTCTATAATGTTCCTGAGGGTAAATATATGATCTACACATCTTCTGTTCTTTCTAAATCCTGCTTGTTCTTTCCTCAGTTTGTGGTCTACTGCTTTCGAGATTCTCTGTATAATTATCCTGCCTAGTATTTTGCTGGGAACTGAGAGAAGAGTTATTCCTCTCCAATTATTGCCTTCTGATCTGTCTCCAAAAAGAATCTTAATCCCATAAGATATCTCTGGAGTTTGGAGAAGCAAAGAACAATCGCAAGTAACTCTCTTTCTAAAATCAGATATTTCTGTTCCGTTGGAGTTAATTTTCTACTGACGTATAGGATTGGATGCAAACAACCATCGAATTCCTGCATAAGCGTCCCACCGATTCCTGATCCAGAGGCGTCGACTCTAAGGATAAAGGGAAATCGAGCGTCAGGTAATCTCAAAATAGGTGATTTGGAAAAACAGGTTTTAAGTATATTTAAAGAAACATCGCAAACATGGGACCAAACAAACCTATTTGGGGAGTTCTTTCTCAACAACGAAGACAGAACTAAAGTAATTTCCGAAAAATTAGGCAAGAATTTTCTATAGAAACCTACTAAACCTAACAGACTGCGGACCTGTTTTATTGTTTTAGGAATTTCAAGATTCAAGATTTTAGAGATAATTGAATCTTCAGGTTTAAGAAAACCACCTCCTACCTTACGATCAAGAAAAGAAATGTCAGTGAATCCTATTCTTGTTTTGGATGGTCTAGCAGTCAGATGATGAAGATGCAAAGTATTCAACAAAGATTGAACTCCAAGAACATGTTCTTCCCAAGATTGATGAAAAAGACAAATTTACCCCAAAGAGAATCCAACAAGGGCAGATGTTCAGCATAGAATATAGCAATCAAAAGGTTTCAGGATGTTTGCACGCTACATAATAACAACCCTGAGAATATATAACTCTAATAGCCCCACCATAAATACCAATGGGAAACAAAACCCGCTGTGCATGACCAGTAGAAAGACAACATTCACGTCCCTGCAAAGGAAAAAGAATGAATTTATTATGATCCTTACATGGTGGAACATGAGGTGCATCACCTGAAAACAGAAATAGTAACGTTAAAACTGCCACACAACCCAATGTAGTGGCTATTACATACCACATGGGCTCATGGTATGTCAGCATCTGAAATAAAACAGCTGAAGGAATAATAATTTCCACGAAGTTCCTACATGAAAAGGAAGAATTATATAGTAAACAGACAATGGCAAAAAGGAAAACAAACAGCCTAACATACAGTTTGGACTGAAGAAAATACGACCAAACTAAACCCGACATCTGATTAACCTCGACATCAACAATGCCAGGTATGACAGCAGCAATAATGGATGTGGATAGTTCCACATCAGCGACATCGTCATTAGTAATGGTAGGTGTCACATCATCCATGATGGATGTGGTTGGTTCCATGTCAACAACTAATGACTCACACGAGTCAAAATAGACATCTGATGATTCCTCAACAGCCTGGAAATCATCAACGGCTTCCTCAAGAATGGGAGGAAGAAATTTGGTATTAGCACCATCATCATTACACCAAACGGTGTCAACCTGTGTCCGAACATCGGACCGTGCATGTACATGCCGAAGAGCCTGTGCACTGGTAGTATTACTCTTGGCAGTATATACATGTCGTTGTTGCTCCCACCTCAAAATATCATCATTAGTACAATCATAAAACCCAGGGATATTCCCCAGAATTATCCCAGCTACTGGTCTAGACAACAAACATACTAGAGTCCTGCCTATGAAATAAGGGGTATCTAAAAATGCCTCTGCAGTTGGATAGGACTCAATTGTACCCCCAAATGTAATGTACTGGACCTCCTCGCCTGTATAATCAGCAGGAGCCACTAATGAACTGCGAACCCCCACAGTGGCGGATCCAGTGTCCCTGAGTACTGAAACAAGTTTGTTGTTCACAAAACCCTTATCAAATACCACTGACCCTGTCCCATTATACGAGTACATAACTGGTAAAGAGTGTCCACACAGGAGCCTGGGAATTCCTTCTGGCTGAAACAAAGAATCACATTCAGAACAATTAGTACTGTTTGATAAGTCCACATTACATGCATTAGCATGAGAGACAACATTAGTATTCTGTACTGGATTACTGTCATTGAGATGCACAACAGCATTGGACCGTTCAAGATTTCTAGACAGCCTAAAGTTATTGTTTTGTTGAGGACCTCTGTTATTGAAAGTATTGTCATTATTCCTGTAGAATGACCTTTGTCCTCTGCCTGATCTGAAATTATATCCACCTCTGTTCTGATATTCATTAGATTTGAAGGATGATTGTGGAGGAAAAAATCCATCATCATATGAGTTATAGCTTCTTTGAGGCTGTTGTGAACCTTCATTGAAATTATATCTCCCCCTGAAAAATCCATTATTGTGATCTCGATTTACACGAAAGTTTCTATCCATGCTATTAGATCTTTTTCTAGGTGAATTTGGCCTCACAGTCCTAGCAGATGCCACTGGCAATGAATCCTTAATGTTATTTTTGCTACGGTTCCTACCAGGATGTGCAATCTGGTATTGCCGTAAAAGATTTTCCATAGCAGATCATGTTTCAGGTTTTCACTCCTGTAGTAATGATAAAAAGTCACCACTGATTGAAGACAGCACTTTGTCTCTTACAATTAAATCAGCTCCCATCAAAAACATTTTCAATTTTTACAAATCAACCCATCTAAAAAATCAAAGCTTAACAGATGAGACAAATTCAGCAAAATCCTTAGCTGAATCGGGTAACAATGATTTTAGCTATAACCTATACCCATTTTCATCCAATTGATACTTCTTGAGCAGCAAAGCTTTTACAGCTTCATAATCATTTCGACTCTGATCATCCATGGTGCAGACTGCAGTAAGAGCCTCACCCACCAATAAAGTCCTCAACCTACTAGGCCATGTAGCTCTATCAATCTTAAACTCTTGGCAACACGTTTCATACCTTTTTAAGAAGCATGAAATGTCATCAATATTTGGACTAAATTTTGGCAAATTAAGCATAAAAGTATAAGCATGATCTTTTTTCAGCCTCACTACTTGCTGGGTGAGCCTGGGGATGTTGAAGTCTCAACTTTTCTAATTCAAGCTCTGCCATTCTTTGAGCAGAAGCTAATTTCTTTTCCTCAAGTTCATATTCTCTTCTCTTATTCTCTTGAGCCAATTCATCCTGTCTTCTCCTCTCAGCTAATTCTTCTTCTCTCCTTTTCTCAGCCAATTCCTCCCCTTTTTTCTCTCTATCAAATTGTCTTTGATCTCTGAGTTCCTTGTCTGCATAGGTCTTCAAAGCTTCACCCTCCAAACCAAACTCTTTTCCAATCTTCATAAAATACTCCAAGGTAGCCATGATTCACTATTATTGTGACTACAACTGATCCAATGACAAATCAAATATATCAAGAATATGTGAGCAATATTAGCAACAATTATTTCACCACTCAAAATCCATCAACTGCATGTAATATTAGATGTTATTATAGGAGCAAAAAAATAGATACGAACAAGATGAAAGGATACAGCGAAAGAGCTAACTGAAGATAATACTGATTATCAACCAAAGCAGAAATGTATGAACTATAGAACAATGAAAAAAAATTAGCTCTACCACACTTATGACAATACAAGCACAATTTCACCAAATATATGAATCTAATAACTAAGGGATAGCAAGGTGAGATGAACAATTTTACAAACAATAATTGAGAAAAACTGAATAAAATTCCAATTAACGACAATAACTAACTTACAAAATAACAGGACCTTCACAACTATACAAATAATGAATCTGGTTAATTCAATTAAGGCAGTAACACTCAGCTATGTTCGCCGGCCCCTTAATTTGAAAAAATCAGATGAATAAACTACAGAACGCCCATGAATGAATTCACGACCGTCCAAGGAGGTATTGATGAATTCATAGGTCCCTTCCAACCACCCGCTTAATACAAAACATAAAGATACAGAAAATGCATATAACATGTAAAAAATAACCCTGTCACACTAGATTCTTTAAGTCCCACACTGCATGCATCTATAAATATACTTATCTGCCTATGTTCCCAAAAAGATCCTCCTGGCAACAATCTCTGCGTCAGGGAACAAACGATTCAGGTGCAGTGCAGTGATCAGGGTTAGACTTAGAATTTCACGATTCCTCACAACCAAGCAGGACCGCCATTTGGTACGTAGACATCTTGAACATTTTCTTCGACAAATAATTGAATACACGCCATCATCGAGCAGAAAACATCAAAGTAGCTCCGTATTTGTGGAGAAAAATCTTGATCACTTTATATGAAGCCTGGAAACTTCCAAATTTACGTTGCAAATACAGTTAATTCACATAAGGTCTGTCAGACACGACTGCAGACGGCAACTCTTGTAGAAATGGCGGTTAGGCATTCTACCGTAAACGTTCAAAAAAAATGTCCTTAAACTGGAAAAAAAAATTTCCTGACATCACTTCAGGATCCCGGCTAGAGGCCTCCATTATAATGTTGCGTGTCTTTATATTATTTGATAAGTATAGCTTGAGTAACCGCCTGGTTACTCTGGCCAAGATAACACTAGGGTAGAACTGCTTAACAACGCAGACAGCCAATATCACACTGAAGTATGAATGTCATAAAAGGCGCAGTGGAACAAATACATACCTCTTTATTATAACTTGAGACGTTGCTCCATATGCATGTTACACATCCAACCAATATATTATGACATTCTTTATGCAGTCATAAAAGGGGTCTCTGTACTGTCGTAGCTCGAAACACAGTCGTTTGTTCGACTACAAAGTTTATTTAATTCAGACTCACTTTTCAACAGAATCCATTCTCCCTTGTAAAATATAACTAGAAGGCATCTCACAAAAGCATATTGATGATCTAGTGCTGGAACACATTAGGGATTGGACACAATATGAATATATATTACGAGCTCAGAGACATGCGTCCACTCGCCATAACTACACACATCGAACTTCCCAGTAGCCGATCTCTCACGTATGCCAATGACAACTTTGACGTCTGTCGATCTACACCTCGAGGCAATGACGTCACTTCATGTGTTACCAAGGACTACACATAATAAACAAACAAGCAGCCTTGTGGAACCATCTAATGATATCGACACACATGTTATGAATTTTACTCATAACAGTAGGTTTCACATTTATATTTGAACTAATTATGGATTGGCTACGTAAGAGGATTCACATTTTATAGTAAACTCAATATGGGTTTGCTTAGTAGTGGGTTTTCTTCTTCTTCATTCGCTCTCAGGCGTCTACATTAACGACTCTTATAAAGGCAGTAATCAGCTCAAGGTTCCTGACATCTCCAAACAGTTTTTCGATGAAAGAAGTGATTTGTTGCCATATGCCACTCCGTTCATTGCTGTAAGTTGGGCAGGACTGGAGCAGATGCATTGAAGTTACTTCAGTATTTGCCAGTGGCAATGGCCATAAAGTTAGTTGCTTATCCTTTACAGGACGTGGCAATCAACCCCAGCTTTTATTGGGTGTTTATGATTTTCTAGGCAATTTTTTCACTCAGTAGGTTGCCATTGCTTTCTGAAGGGTACGGCGCTTGTACCATTGTTAAAAATCCACACAAAGCGATCTGCTACCAAACCGCCTGCAGCAGGTTTCGGAACCTGGTATATCTGGATTATGAAACTGCGTTCATATCCATTAGGTCACAGACGCCGACAGATGGCCATAGAGAGAATTATATTCTTTAATTTAATGAAGATGCCAGCTCCACGATTTTCAATAGCATTTTTTGTCGGACCATCAGTATCAGCAGGTGTCCAGAGCTTTGCAGGAAATGTTTGGCCAATATACTTAGTTGCTATACGCTTGATATGAGTTTCTATCTGAATGCCTTGACTTTCAATGCCTGGAATATCAGATTTTAGATCAGGAAATCACGTTCTGTTCTACACTGAGATAACTGAGTTTGGTGGTTTTCTCTTTGTGAATACGTTTGCTAGCATGGTATCTTTGTTAACTTTTATCTTTTGCCTGGGCAACTAAATTAGTTCGCTTGAGCCTGCCTCTTCATACTTGATTATTGTCTTGCAAAAGGGGTGTGCTTCGAGCCTCTTAAATTTTTCAGGTTGTTGTAAGATTCTGTTATCTCGTCTGTACTCCACTGACTGTAGCCCTGTAATTTTTTCCATACGGTTGATTTTCGTGGAATTTAGGGCCCCTGTTATGATACGCGCTGATTGATTTTGGAGTTTGCTTACTTTATATCAAAATGTGACCTAGCTGCCGTCGACAAGGCTGTGATGTCATATTCCATAACAGGCCTGAATCTGCCTGTGTACAGTTTTTTGAGGATGTTTTCATCAGCACCTCATGTGGTACGAGCTAACATTTTTATGATCGCCATGCGCTGTTTTGCCCTAACCTGTTTATGTTATGTGTGTTTTCCATATCAAGCGGCGGTCCAGTGTCATATCTAGATATGTCAGCGTTTTTCTTCTTGCACTGCTTGCTCATTAAGTTGAAGTTTTGTTTGTTGTGGTTTGGTTGACAAGTAGTGGGTGTGATACTTGATATCAATATATATATATATATATATATATATATATATATATATATATATAATATATATATATATATATATATATATATATATATATATATATATATATATATATATATATATATATATATATATATATATATATATATATATACATACATATACATATATATATATATATATATATATATGTATATGTATATGTATGTATATACTGTATAACAAAAGAAACCTGTCACACCTTGTATTTTGTTCTCAATAAAATGTGCGTCGAGAAATTGATAAAGCAAACATGGCAGTTCGATAAGGGATTTATGTCCTGAAAGAAATTAGGTTACAAAACAAAAATGTAGTAATCGGGTGTCACGTGGTCGTACCTTAAAGAAGCGTGGTGTCCAAAACAAAAGCCACAAACTCAGTAACGAGTGTGACCACCACGTGACTTGTACCATTGTACTGGAGCGGCGTCTCATGGAGAGTTCCAAACATCTGATCTGGTCTTCTGGGATGTTGTTCCATGCCTTAGTAAGCGCTGTATACAACTGGTCTATGCTCTCTGGCTGATAATTGAAGTGGGCACAATTCTGTTCACATGGTCCCAGAGATGTTCAATGAGATTTCAGTCAAAGTACAGAGCTAGCCAAGGGTCGACGATGTTCACATTAGCTGCATTGAGGTAGTCTAGGGCTGCTACAGCTCTATGAGCCGAGGCATTGTCCTGCATGTAAATTAGACCCGGTTCATGTTGGTGGATGAACGACAGAGCGTGCGGCTGCAGTACGTCACGTATGTAAGCTATTGACGTGAGGGTTCCTTTAATTCTGACAAGATTGGTTCTGTGCACCGCTGTAATAGCCCTCCCCTAACCATAACGCTTCCTCTACCGAAACTGGCTGCCTCCTGAATGCAGTTAGAAGAATTTATGTCACCCCTCCTGTGATATACCCGGATCCTGCTATCCTGCCGTTTAAGAAGAAACTTGGATTCATCAGACCATACGACAGCACGCCACTGATTGTCAGTCCATCTGAGGTGCTGCCTAGCCCATTGGTATCTTGCTGCGATGTGTCACGGAAGCAGACGCGACCGTTGTGCTGTTCTGTAAACACTCATGTTTGCTTCTCGAAGGCGTCTGAGGACCGTCAAGTTACTGATAGTCCTGAAACCTGGGAACGTACAGGCTGTTGCCTGAGCATGCTGGAAGGGGTTGTGCAGATGTGCCATCCGTATGTAACGGTCCTTAGCCATTGTTGTTACCCTTGATCTACCACTTCTGGGCCTGTCTTGAGTTGTCCCTGTTGTGTGCTATCATGTGTGCAAGTTCCTATTTGTGTCTCGGCATACACCGAAGTAGCGAGCAACGTCACTAACGGATGGTCCAGCAACCTGTTGTCCCATGGCTTGGTTACACTGTGCTTCATAAATCGTGTCATGGTGAAATATAGGTAAAGTCAACACTAACTTCTGTTTTCTGGCAAGTGCTATGGCCCAAGCAGAGGAATCAGCCGTTAAAACTCACACATCACATACGTGGGGCACGTGGTACTAAAAAAACGCATATTGCACGTGTAGCACGTGCTACACGCATCGGTTGTTATTACAGCTTGTAGTCAGTACACTAACTGCTAGTACTTCCTGTCAACCTGTCCATGTGTTATTTTATCATCTTTTATGCCTTGAAAAAGGGTAAAGGATCCCGTTACACGCCTATTGGGCATATTGGGAATACGGTGTTAGGCCCATATTTTCTTGACCATCGGCACACTAGGGGTGATGTGGTCAGTATCACGCCGGCCGCCTTAACTTTCCCAGAGTTGTTCTGGTACCCAATTCATGAAGCTGGGTCGATCCAGGAGCTGTTTGCGGTCTAAAAAATCCCACCTCAACTGGTGATCGAACAATGGACCACCGAGCTATGAAGCCAGTGCAATATTCCGTGACCTCGACACATTTTCAATTCTATACCTGACAGGTTTCTTTTGTTAGTGGATATATATATATATATATATATATATATATATATATATATATATCTATATATATATATATATATATATATATATATATATATATATATATATATATATATATATATATATATATATATATATATATATATATATATATATATATATATATATATATATATATATATATATATATATATCTGTGTGGGTGGGTGGGTGGGCTACACCTCAATAGTGAAGTTGGCCATTTCATTAATTAGACAAATTTTTGCCCATTCCGTGAACTGGTTTCTTCGTTTATCCATTTCACGGACGAGGCAAAAACTCATCCAGTTCATGAATTGGCTAGTTGCTAGAAGATTGATATGCCTGTGCTAACGTTTGTGTGAACGTTTAATGTGAGCAGCAAAATATTGGTGTCGTGAGTTTTGTATATTAATATTAATTTGTATTGTAGAAATTTTCAGACGTCCTCTGTTGCAGTGGTGAGTACGTTTTCGTTACTGTCATCCTATTATAAGCTGTAACCTTTGGACCCAGTACACAATTTATGTTTATTAGTTTGTTATTGATATTGATAGTTAATGAATAGTACGTCTGCATAATGTCCAACTATTCTAAGATTTTGAATAATTTAAATTTTATTTTAATACTTACTTACTTAGTCGTTAACCTTCTACCGTGAGGTGTAGAGGTTTGGAAGAGAAAGCGCCAGACTATCCTATTTCTTCTTCCTGGCCTGGTTCCATTCTAGTACTCGGTCCTTCAAAGATTGTCTAATGTTGTCCTCCCAGCGGACTCTGGGATATATAAGGGGGCTCTTTGTTTCCCATGCTTGTCGTGGTAGCCGATCTTCTCCCATTCTGCAGACATGGCCAAAACATTTTTAGTTGTGGTTGTTTCTTTGGTCTGCAGGGTGTGGGAGTTTAGGCCTTGACGTATCGTCTGGTTGCGGACCATGCCTCTTCTTGTTACTTCAACCACCTTCCTCAGATACCTCATTTCTGAGGTTTGGATCTGGCTTTTGTGGATTGTAGTCATTGCCCATGACTCGCATCCATATGTCTAGACTGAGACATAGGTGGAGCGGTATACAGCCATCTTCGTTTTCTTACCTGTGGTGGATTTTGATGTTAATTGGTAAAATGTGAATTTTATGCAGATGTGAGGTCAAGCTGTGAAGGCCCCTGAGTCTAATAGATAATAGGGTTTGTGTTTTCAGGGAACCTTTCTGCTACCACCCTATGACCTCAACCTGCGACTTATTTTATCCTAAGTATAATAATGGTGTATGTTTGTTATCTAGCTAGTGTCTAGGGTAATGTAAAATGTGCTGCAATAAAATGACAACAAATACACCTAAGAACTCTAGGATAAGTAATTAACAACACTCAGAGTTAAGTTTAAAATGTGAAATCTTTTTAACAATTTATTGTTCCAGTATCGCAATTTTGTGTATACTGGAATATTGAAACTCAAAATGATAATTCAAAGCATTTACATAAAATTGATTCAATTTATAACTGAGTATATTATTATTCACAACTTTAATTAAATATGTCAATCTGGAACAGTGTCAATTTACTCTTGCTCCTATGAATGGGTAATGATTGAAAGAACGTCTGTCTTCATCATAATCTGAATGATCTAATACACATTTGGGACATGAGAGTAGTTGAGTTTGATATATCAAGTGCCCGGAGACGATTTCTTAACTTAATATGTTCTGGTATACAGGATGAATTATGTTCACATCACCAGCTTCCACTGCCAAGTCAGGATTCTGCTCTTGAAATATAACAAGGAGGCACACAGTCGATACTGCCTCAAGTCTTTAGATGCAGAAGTGTATACAGGTATAGGTTTACCTGGGCTCACTTTGAGTCATAGATAAAACCCGCATCAGAGAAATATTAACACTAATAAGTTTGATTTGCGATAAATATGGTCAAATCCAGATCGCTTGCTGGTGCAGATCAGCAAAACAAGATCGTACTACTATCTTGTCTTCCCACAACTTTAGTGTAATACAAATTTTCTCAAGTGGCGACTACCACTTCCTTCAAACCAGTTTTATTCCTCCGTTAGTAATTTAGACTCCAGCCAATAAGGGACTGTTAGGCTTCTAGCGTCCTTTTTTTCAAAACTGAACTCAATTTTCAAATCTTGGACTACCCTACCCCTCTATCCCCACTACAGGGCAAACTGAGAAAGATTCAAGTTTGTTCGTCCATCTGTCTTCGTCAATATCTCAGTTATTTCCTAAAAGTTTATAATTCTGACAAGTAATTAGTGATCCCGTTGCTGTCTGTCACACAGTGGTTATATTTTTATTCTTTTATTTATTATATTCAATATTATCGTTTTTATTCTTCATTTCTTCAAATAACATATAAATGTCATTGTATTCGTCAACTGTCCTTTATTTTAGCATATAAGAACATTATCTAAGTTTTTCTTCTCTCTAACCTGCTATGCCCTGCTTGGGTGCAAAATTCAAATTATGTAAACACGAAATCGAGACACTACCAACTATGCTCCTTTTCTCCCCCGTTCCGTACTGTATTTTCAAAATTTTCCACGTTAATCGTAATTTTTTTTCTTTAACTGTCGTTCTCATTCAAAACGAAACAACGCTTTTGTAGTACGTCACAAAATTGCGACCACGCGTTTGCCGTATGTTACAATATCGCTACTTTTTAGCCCGAAATACGAGTGTGTGTGTGTGTGTTTTGGGCTGTGTCGCGTCCAACAGAGTGGATATATACATTGAACTGAGTGTCGAGCGAAGGGAGTCTGCAAAACTTGCGACATCGTTTTTCCAACATGCTACGACGTTGGCATGCACTATCGTTTTCGGTTCGCGAGGCCAGAAAAAACCAAACGTGTGTCAAATTTTAGCATTTACTCTCTCACTTTTATGCCTTCGCGTATTCCTTCCCCGTTTTCTTCTTACACTCTTGCTCTGAATGCTAAGCCTTGTTTTTCTCAAAACTGTTACGTTAGCGTCTCAATGACGAGGTATAAAATCTAGTACTATTTGCAGGCGTAGGAGACAACGTTTCACGCAACTTCCTTATTTTATCCCTATATTCTTTTATCTCTATCGTTTTGAATTTATAAAAAGTGGGATATTTGAACTGTTGTCCATACAGATGTCACTTTACGACATAATCTCCCCGGTTTGAAAAGCTTGCACCAATAGTAAAGCTTTCAATATCTGTATGACAATCAAGTTCAAATTAAGTCAATCCTGACTTTACTCTGCCTTTATATTGATTATGGATTTCTGCAGTGGGGTCATTCAAAGTAAGCACGACTCAAGAAATCTGCCTCAGACCTCTGCAATCCAAGAATCTAGTTCAGCCGCAGGTGCTACTGCCTGTCTCATGCTGAGTATCAATCTATCTTCACCATTAATCTTCCCTGAGTCTGTCCCATGACATGTCTAGAGATTCTTTTAGAGGTTCTAGACCCCCCTCAAGTCTGCAATAGTTATGAGGTAGAAATCTATAAATATGGTGATGGCAGAGTTGTGTAGTGGATACAATAATTCTCTTATCAGCATGGATAAAACACTCGGAATATCCTCAATTCAAAAAGGCAACATAGGGATTCATTATGCTCCTCCGAAATGTTCACAGCCAACAATTGGTCTGCGCTCCAGCTTGACTTTAATTTGGAAACACCCTTTAATAATATTCATATATGATTCTATAATGTGCCACTCAAATGGAGGCCATATTCACCAACTGTATTCTCCGCCTAACGACAATTTTGGTGAAATAATATAATAGGCGAGGAAATGAATTTCTGCATCAGAAATCAATTTGCCCGTTTGTAATGTTATAATATGTGGGTAATCTCCAGCCAGGGTCCGTACAATACTTCCCCGTTGACTGTGTAGGGACGGTCACTAACCCGTTCACCGGTGCCCTGATGATGCTAAGTTAATAGCCATATTGTGAAGCGATTGGATCACTCTCCCAATTCCTCAATCGTTCACTCCCCACTTTTCTTACGTTAACCTTTTGTTTCGGTTTCAAATTTGGCGGATTATCTTCAATATTAATGTCCGCCAGCTCCCGGAATGCGGCTTCAAATTGAGCCTGTGATGACTGGTTTTTAATTATATTTTCTCTGGGTGCCATACGCAGAGTTGCCAATCTAAATATTTTTTGGGAAGACTGTTTGTGGGAAGGTGCATACCTACCCTCTGTGTCTACCTTATTATGTTTGTTTTCCTTTTGATTTTTAGGCCCATATTTTTCAGAATGCTTGGCTTGCATCTGATTATTATTTTCCCAACTTGGGGAATGTACCTTGCTACATTTTTCACAGGCCCCCACAAATTGTGAAATATCAGCAGCTACTTGGGGCCAGTAAAATTTTTCAGATGTCCTTTGACGGGTGGTTCCACTCCTCTGGTGTCCACCGTCTGGTACAACATGTGCTTGTGCCATCACTTTTTCCCTGTATGAAGTTGGAAGTACCAACTGTCCATATTCTTTTGATCCTGCTCTAGCTTTCCTGTAGAGAAGTCCCTCCTTCAAATAGAATTGCCCTTTCTTAGGGTGTGCATGGCTTGTTGGCAATTTACCAAAGCAAGATTTTATTGATTTATCCTTTGCCTGGGCCTTTCTCATCTGTTTATGAGAATAAATAAGTGGTGGTTCCTCCTCCTTTTTACTAGGGGTCGACCTGACCTGAAGCGTGGCCATTACCACAGGTTTTACAGGGCTTCCTAGAAAAACCTATTTCTTTCCTAACACCAGCGGGTAGTAAGGGTCGTTACACACGGCTGCTCTAATCACTCCTTCCACGTACCTAGTCTTGACATTTATCTGGGCTACGGGAAGTGTCATGATGGCTGTTCCCATGAGGGCCCCTTGTATCTCCACTTTCTCTGTGTTATACTGGTCAGGGTGCACCAGGGTTGCACTCACAACAGAGTCATATTCCAAACCGGAATCGTAAAGGCACCTGACTCTGGCACAATTACATGTCACTTCTTCACAGATGGGGGGATGATGAGGTTCATGCTGTTCTGTTGGCAAGTCCTTCTTTCTTCCCTTGTCCACTGTTATCATGCATGCCGCGCGATATGGAGGAACTTTCCTACCACATTCACTAGCATTATGATTATTCATCCTACAAATTTGGCACCATTTCCTTTCTGGGTTGAAAGGTTTTCTTTCGCTGAATTGCGGGTTTCTATCGCGTTGGTCAAAACTTGGCTTGTCATAAAAGGCTTTACCTTTATTATACCTGTCCCTATGTTCAAATTTAGGTTGGTTTTGGTTTTGGGGGGGCTTCATTATCTTCTACTGGTTATTTCTTTCTCATGCCAGCTACTTCAGACTGGGCTGCCTGATACCTGTCAGCCACAGTAAGAATCTCCCCCAGTCTCTCAGCACCCTGTTCCGTGAGAAATTGTCTCAGGTCTGGAGCCATGGACTCTCTTAACTGCTTAAATCTTGGGTTTTCCCCAGAGCAGTCCATTTCTCCAGGTATGTCTCCACGCGTGCAGAGAACTGGTGATAAGTCTCCCCAGTCAGCAGTTTGGCATTTCTAAATTTTTTCCTATAAAATTCGCTATTCTTCTCATACCTAACTAGAAGAGCTTGCTTAAGAATGTCATAGTCGTCTTGGTCATCTTTGCTCAGCTTGGCGAATACCTCATAAGAGGTTCCCCTAAGCCCCTGGGATACCTTCAGACTCCATCTTTCTTTCTCTAACCCATATATGGTAGCTAGTCTTTCAGAGCGGCTTTAAAATGATTCAATATCATCATCTTTCTCCACAAATGGGTCTAAATGAAACCCCATGGCTGAGTTGGAGGCAACCTGGCTTGCAGCAGAGTCGGAGGTGGATGGGCTATTTCCACTTTCAGGAGCATGGCCTTGTAACTCCAACTACCTTAGTAGTAACTCATGCTCCCTTTGGAGTCTTTTATCTTCTCTCTCAGCCTCCAATCTCCTTTCTTCTTTCTCCCTCTCAGCCTCAAGCTGTAATCTTCTTTCCTCTTTTTCAGCTTCCAACCTCTTAGCTTCAGCCTCCAGTTTCTTCTCCAACTGCAGCCTCTTGATCTCAGCCTCCCTCTCAGCCTCTAATTTCTTGGTCTCCCGAGCATCTTCTAATAAAATTCGTTTCTCCTCCGCTAACCTATCAGCTTCTAATTTCTTAGCCTCCCTGGCATCTTCTCGTTCTCTCTCTCTCTCTCTCTCTCGCAATAAATTTATCACATTCAGCTGTTACATAAGTAACTAGACCTTGACCGTCCATCCCCATTTCCTTTGCAGCCTGCACAGAAGCAGATCTGAATTTGGCCAAATCTGCCATCTTATAGTTAATACTATAATAATCTAATGTTATCAAACTAATTTAAAATAGTTAACCAACCTCTAACTAAACACAAAACACTGGGCAATGATACTCAAACCAACTCTCCAATTAATCTTTAATTTCCTACTTTTAAAATCCCGGAGCGAGCGACCCAATCTAAGTACTAGGAGAAGTTTAAAATCCCGGACAGGACCCCAATATATGTGGTGGATTTTGATGTTAATTGGTAAAATGTGAATTTTATGCAGATGTGAGGTCACGCTGTGAAGGCCCCTGAGTCTAATAGATAATAGGGTTTGTGTTTTCAGGGAACCTTTCTGCTACCACCCTATGACCTCAACCTGCGACGTATTTTATCCTAAGTATAATAATGGTGTATGTTTGTTATCTAGCTAGTGTCTCTTCTTCTTCTTCCATCCTTAGCCACCAACCGGCAAAGCAGTATGTAGCCAGTACGCCTAGTGGCGTCTTAGGGCAACAACAAATTGATCAATCTATTGCTGTTTCCACCACGCCTAGTGGCGTCTTTGTGGAACAAAAACAGACCAAACAATCTATCGTTGTTTCCGTAATCAGATTGGTTGGCAAGCAGGTGATCAGCCCACTGTGCGAAGTTTTTACGGGATGGGGTAAACAGCCGCCCCATGCCCAACCCTCCTTAGTCGCTTTTTACGACATGCGTGGTAGGGTGCAGTGTTACTATTCTTTGCTCCCCTTTCGGGCCCCGGCAACACACGGGTGAGCTAGTGTCTAGGGTAATGTAAAATGTGCTGTAATAAAGTGACAACAAATACACCTAAGAACTCTAGGATAAGTAATTAACAACACCCAGAGTTAAGTTTAAAATGTGAAATCTTTTTTACAATTTATTGTTCCAGTATCACAATTTTGTGTATACTGGAATATTGAAACTCAAAATGATAATTCAAAGTATTTACATAAAATTGATTCAATTTATAACTGAGTATATTATTATTCACAACTTTAATTAAATATGTCAATCTGGAACAGTGTCAATTTACTCTTGCTCCTATGAATGGGTAATGATTGAAAGAACGTCTGTCTTCATCATAATCTGAATGATCTAATACACATTTGGGACATGAGAGTAGTTGAGTTTGATATATCAAGTGCCCGGAGACGATTTCTTAACTTAATATGTTCTGGTATACAGGATGAATTATGTTCACATCACCAGCTTCCACTGCCAAGTCAGGATTCTGCTCTTGAAATATAACAAGGAGGCACACAGTCGATACTGCCTCAAGTCTTTAGATGCAGAAGTGTATACAGGTATAGGTTTACCTGGGCTCACTTTGAGTCATAGATAAAACCCGCATCAGAGAAATATTAACACTAATAAGTTTGATTTGCGATAAATATGGTCAAATCCAGATCGCTTGCTGGTGCAGATCAGCAAAACAAGATAGTACTACTATCTTGTCTTCCCACAACTTTAGTGTAATACGAATTTTCTCAAGTGGCGACTACCACTTCCTTCAAACCAGTTTTATTCCTCCGTTAGTAATTTAGACTCCAGCCAATCAGGGACTGTTAGACTTCTAGCGTCCTTTTTTTCAAAACTGAACTCAATTTTCAAATCTTGGACTACCCTACCCCTCTATCCCCACTACAGGGCAAACTGAGAAAGATTCAAGTCTCTTCGTCCATCTATCTTCGTCAATATCTCAGTTATTTCCTAAAAGTTTATAATTTTGACAAGTAATTAGTGATCCCGTTGCTGTCTGTCACACAGTGGTTATATTTTTATTCTTTTATTTATTATATTCAATATTATCGTTTTTATTCTTCATTTCTTCAAATAACATATAAATGTCATTGTATTCGTCAACTGTCCTTTATTTTAGCATATAAGAACATTATCTAAGTTTTTCTTCTCTCTAACCTGCTATGCCCTGCTTGGGTGCAAAATTCAAATTATGTAAACACGAAATCGAGACACTACCAACTATGCTCCTTTTCTCCCCCGTTCCGTACTATATTTTCAAAATTTTCCACGTTAATCGTAATTTTTTTTCTTTAACTGTCGTTCTCATTCAAAACGAAACAACGCTTTTGTAGTACGTCACAAAATTGCGACCACGCGTTTGCCGTATGTTACAATATCGCTACTTTTTAGCCCGAAATACGAGTGTGTGTGTGTGTGTTTTGGGCTGTGTCGCGTCCAACAGAGTGGATATATACATTGAACTGAGTGTCGAGCGAAGGGAGTCTGCAAAACTTGCGACATCGTTTTTCCAACATGCTACGACGTTGGCATGCACTATCGTTTTCGGTTCGCGAGGCCAGAAAGAACCAAACGCGTGTCAAATTGTAGCATTTACTCTCTCACTTTTATGCCTTCGCGTATTCCTTCCCCGTTTTCTTCTTACACTCTTGCTCTGAATGCTAAGCCTTGTTTTTCTCAAAACTGTTACGTTAGCGTCTCAATGACGAGGTATAAAATCTAGTACTATTTTCAGGCGTAGGAGACAACGTTTCACGCAACTTCCTTATTTTATCCCTATATTCTTTTATCTCTATCGTTTTGAATTTATAAAAAGTGGAATATTTGAACTGTTGTCCATACAGATGTCCCTTTACGACATTACCAACCTCTCTCTTGCTGAGGAATCCTCGATTTATGGCCTGAAAAAGTCTCCCAGCTGCTGTTTTTCGAGTGGCCAACTCTTCTTTGATGCCTCTCTTTCGGTCTATAATAGCTCCGAGGTATTTAAAGTCGTCGACATGCTCCAGGACCTGTTCTCCCAGCTTAATCTGATGTCTTCTTTCTTCTCGTGATATCACCATGGATTTTGTTTTAGAGCTGCTTATGACCATCTCTCTCTTCTCCAGCTCTTCCTTCCAGACTTGCAGGTTGGATTGGAGATGTGCCTCTGATTTAGCAATTAGGGCAACATCATCAGCAAATGCCAGCTCTGAAATACAGACCTGTCTCATCTTCCAGTACTCCACTGAATACTTTCTTGTTCTCTCCTTACATGCTTTGATGACATCGTCCATGAGGAGTATGAAAAAATAAGGTGACAGGATATCACCTTGTCTTACACCAGTGGTGGTCCTGAACTCTTCTGACTTATGGGTTGCTGTCCTCACATAATTTCTGCAACACTTGTAGAAGCTCTGTATAGCATAAATCATAGGTGCTGGAATGTTCTTCCTTGCCAAACAGTCCCAAAGTTTGCTCCAGGGGACCCTGTCAAACGCCTTTTCCAGATCTATGAAACAAAGATGGATCTCACTCTTATACTCAAGGGCCTTTTCACTCAGCTGTCTGAGTGTGAAGATTAGGTCTTGAGTACTTCGGTTTGATTGGAATCCGCACTGGACTTCATCCAATTGTGGCTCAGCTAGGCATCGGAGTCTCTGCTCTAGGATTCTAGAGTAGGTTTTACCAGGGACACTGAGAAGGGATATGCCTCTATGGTTTCCACATTGTCGATTGTCACCCTTTTTGAAAATTGGTGTTATGATGGCAATCTACCAATCCTTTGGTATGGTCTTGTTGCACCACGCTGCCTGTAGGACCCTTAAGAGTAATAGGTCGCCTGATGCTCCCATGTACTTAACCATTTCTGGTGTTATACCATCATGCCCTGCTGCTTTGCCCATCTTGATTTTCTCCAGTGCTGCCTTTAGACCTTCCATCTTTATGTCATCTTCACCATCATTGGTTTTCTCTTCTGTGCTAGTGGTTATCATTTCTGATGCTTCACCATGCTCACCATCAAGGAGTTCTGAGAAATATTCTTTCCATCTTTCCATTACTTCCTTCGGGGCAGTAAGCAATTTGCCTTGCTTGTCCTTTATAAATTTGAGAGGGCATTGTTTTTCCTTCCTCGTGTTCTTTAGGGTCTTATAGAACAATTTCTGGTTTTCTTGTGCATCTTTTTCTAGCTTTTCTCCAAATTCCTCACAGGACTTCTGTTTTGCTGCTAGCACCTTGTTCTTTGCTTCCGTTCTGGATGTCACATATTCTCTATATGTCTCCATTTGTCCTGTTATGTTTTTAGCTCCTAAGTATTGTTTCCATGCCATTTTCTTCTCTCTTATTTTCTCTTTGACTTCCTCTGTCCACCAAGGTACCCTCTTTCTCTTGTTCCCAAGTCGGATTTCACCAAATGCTTCTGCAGCAGCTGTCTTTGTTCCAAGTCATCAGGTTGTTCTTCTGTGTTGCTCACCGCTGCAGCAATAAGGCCCAGATATCTGGTCTTAATTTAATGCTCTCTCTGCTTGTAGGTCTTAATGCTCATTTCTCCCGTTCGGTTACTTAGTTTCTTGCATGGTGTTGGGCAATTCCTAGACTGAGCAACCCTTTCATTTGTTCTTTTGATTGTAAGCAGGTAGTGATCACTTCCAATCTCTGGCCCCCTCCAGACTCTAGCATCCCGGACATATTTGAATGAGCTTTTCCTAACAATGGCAAAGTCTTCTCCTCATTCTTTGTTGGTTCCCATCTAGTGTATGCATTTATGCGCTTATGGGGGAACTTTGTGTTTGTAATGATCAGGTTCTGCTTACTGCATAATCTCAGGAGTTGCTTTCCATTGTCATTGAGAGTATCTTCTCCATATCTTCCGATAACTCCACCCCATCTAACATGGTCATTTCCAACTCTGGCATTGAAATCTCCGAGCATGATAATTTCATCTAAGCAGTCATCCACTGTCTTTTGAAGCAGCTCGAAGAATTCCTCCCTGACCTCTGTTCTCTCATCCTCATTTGGCCCATACACTATGACCAGGTTGACTTTGGTTTCTCCTTCTTTTAGTTTTACAACCATAATGCGCTCCGAGACAAAGTTCCATCCCTTGATACTATCTTTTTGGTTTTTGGCCACAATGCAACCCACGCCCCCTTTAGCTCTTTCAGATGTGGGTACACCACTGTAGAGCAGCGTGTTGCCATCGAGATCCATGACTCCTTGTCCTTTTTTTCTTTGTTTCCGTTATAGCCAGGATTTCTAATTTGGCTTTCCTCATCTCTTCCACCAGCTCCTCTTCTTTCCCATTTATACTTCTTGTGTTCCAAGTTCCATAAGTCGTAGTCCGTAGTCCGTTCCAGTTCGTCGCCTTTAGAATCAGTCCGGTTTTCTCTCTTGTAGTTCTCATAATCAAAAGTTTAAAGCAAACAGGTGATTGGCCTGTTGTGCCTTTGCATGGTGGAGGGGCTGCCTCCTTATGGCTTCCATGCAGGCCGCCCTCCTCCTTTTTCAGCCGGGCTTGGGACCGGCCGAAGCAGAGTTGTTTATTTTAATATTAATTATAAATCTATGACTCAGCATCTTCAAGTTTGCGCTCTGAACACGTGGCCAAACTTTAGCCCTATGCTGTATATTGTAATTTGTTGTTTCGCATTAGGATACTTTTAAAATGCTTATACAGTTAGTTAACGTAATCAACTATTTAATTAGAAGTAGACCTAAATAGAGGTCATCAGCATTGAAGTCATGTACTAAACACAAGGTCAGACAAACTTAAAGTACTTCCGTAGCGTAAGGGTAAGCTTGTTGTTTAGTAATGAGTTGTTGTGGATTTGTCACTGGTTCGAAATTCTTTTAAAGTGTGATTTTTTTAAGAGAATATCAAATTTTCATTTAAATTACGTAACAAAAACCACACATAACATTTTATTTCAGTAATTAGGTTCATTACATTCTACGCTTGCAATATGTTTCTTATTTATTGCTATTGTTGAACAGAATCACCGTCATTGTACTCCGGGCAAACCCATAGGTGCTCAGTCTCCCTCATAAATTTCAAAGGATATGAATGCTGATTATTACTGTTGCGCACTGGTTGTACACACGCCATATGCGTCCTCTCATACGTCCATCCCTGCTGGTCTTACGTTTGATGCCAAATTCCAGCAGTCTTAGCCTTGATGATTCATCGATTGTCGTGTCATTCTCTAATAGACGAACATGAATTGCCCTCAGTATTTCTACCTTATCAGCGCCCAATGCACCTTTTATGGGTGCTCTTGAAGCTAGTATGTCAACTCTTTCATTGCTGCGTACCCCTGCGTGACTAGGAAGTTTTCCATTCATGTCGAAGCCAATCATTTTAGACCTTTCGAAGCATGGATTGTTAGTCTGATACAATAACTGCCTTTGTTAATAAAGTCTCAGACAGCCATCTTAAGGCAGCATTAGCTGCCTCTACCTCCATTCTCATGCTGGATGTTGTTATCATGTAAGCCCCGCTATGTTCAGCGACGGTTGTGCCCTTCACTCTAGCAGGGAAGCCCCACCCTGATTTATTACCACAGATTACAGACCCATCAGTGTACACAATGGCATCATCATCCCCAGCATTACCATTTATCAGCCGATCAATTTCCAGTTCTGCTCTCCCATTGGCCCAAGTTCTGCATTCTGTACCAAGGCTGATGATGACTTGCTGGTAGCTCATCCAGCTCTCATCTGACTTACCCCACTCTTCTCCCTTGAATATATTGTCAACTGTGGTCACGTGTCGTTGTTTCTGCTTGTGTCATCCATGACATCCCCCTCTTTATTCTCGCTCCTTTGATGCCAGCTATGTTCCCATGCAGGGGGTGCCTTTTGTCTGTTTTAACTCGCTTATACGCTTTTACCTTACTTATCTTTCTTTGTGGCTATTTATTTATTTCATTTCAGAAAACTGGTGACAATAATAAAACAATTTCAGCATGGACAGTGAACAACATTTACAAAATATAATCAATGATTGTGGATCAATTTGGACGGTACATTTCGAGAAAGAAGTAATTGCTCTCTTAAATTAAAAACAGATTGGCGTTAAAAAGATCTAGACAAGCCTATCATATTAGGGGTAAATAGTGTGTGACTAGTTTGGCTGGAGTGACTAAAGTAATTACCAAGAAGCACTCTCGCATTATCACAACAAAAGATAATGTCATAACAATATTAAGAGATTTCTGGACACAATGGTGAAACAGAAGACGTACTCAAAAATCAGTGAAAACTATGCTAATATTCCAAGACACATCGTAGGTCAATTTATAAAACAATGCGACAGATGTACGGAGAAATTTAGAAAGAAGGAGGTTGGACCAGGTATGCTGTGAAACCAATTACTGTAAATGAACTAAATCAGAGGGGATAGACTTATCTAGTAGACTTCCAGAGTTTACCTGATGGCACTTGTAAATTCGTAATGCATCACCAGGAACACCTGACTAAATATAATTTATTAAGTCCCCTGACAACAAAACAAGTAGGAGAGGTTGCTCGTCAGTTGTTGAAAATGTTCCTAGATTTTGGAGCGCCGCGTGTTGTGCCGTCAGACAATGTCAGGGAGCTCACTGCACAAATCATCATAGGCCTCTCAAAGCTGTGGTCTTCTTCCTCGTTCGCCTTCAAACTTCCACATTTATGTATCATAATCATTGTAGTAGATAGGACTCTAATTTCGGCGAGTATATAAATTATTAAGTTTGTAACAAGGCAAGGAATAAATATTGTGCATATTGCAGAAAACATTGATTCGTATTTTTTATTTATTATAAGCGCCCAGTTCTTGAAAGGGGCAAGAGTTCATGCAATTTTTGCCCAGTTCGTGAAACGGTGAAGAGATTTAATGGGGTGTAACACACACACGGTCAATCATAAAAAGCCTCTATGCCAACTTTACGTGTAGTGTTGGGCAGAGCAACCTAACCTTCGAGGTGAAGACAGGAGTACGACAGGGATGCCCCTTATCAACCACTCTATTTTTAACAGTCATAGACTGGGTGATGCGCCAGACAACAGAGGGCAGTCCAAGAGGAATAAGATGGACTACATTTTCAACATTGGAAGATCTGGAATATGCAGATGACATTGCACTGCTGGCACATTCACATCAACACATCCAGGAAAAAACGGATAGACTTAATAAATTTAGCCAGCAGGTGGGCTTGAACATCAATTTAAAGAAGTCTGAGGTCATGACGCTCAATGTGAGCAACCCTGAGCCCATATCAGTAAGGAATCAGCAACTGGTACAGACAGATACCTTCACATACCTAGGAAGCATAGTGGCATCAGACGGTGGGGCGGGCGGAGACATCGGCGTCGGAATGAATGGGGCAAGAGCGGCCTTCTTTGGCCTAGATAGCATCTGGAGGTCCTCCCAATGCAGCACGGGCACAAAATTGGGATTATACCAGAGTTGCGTGCTTTCTGTGCTTCTCTATGGTGCGGAATGCTGGAGAGTCACAGAGAAGGAAATGTCAAAATTGTCCTCTTTTCACACGGCATGCCTAAGAGGAATTCACCGAGTCTTTTGGCCGAATGCCATCGCCAACCAAGATCTGCTTACTCGTAGCAAGCAAGAGGACATGCATACCATCATAGCTGGCAGACGCTGGAGCTGGGTTGGTCATGTCCTCAGAAGAGACCCCGATGCCATCACAAGAACAGCTATGCTTTGGACCCCTGAAGGAGGGCGAGAGAGAGGCCGACCAGGAACGGCTTGGCGGAGGGCTGTGGAGGCTAGGATGCAGGGAATGAACCAGAGTTGGGGCACTGTGCGAAGGGTGGCCGCCGACCGTGCAAAGTGGAATCAATTTGTTGTTGCCCTACAAGACGCCACTAGGCGTGATGGCCACTGACTGCTTTGACGGTCGGTGGTTAAGGATCGAAGAAGAAGAAGAACACACACACGCATATATATATATATATATATATATATATATATATATATATATATATATATATATATATATATATATATATATATATATATATATATATATATATATATATATATATATATATATATATATATATAGTCACATAATTTTGTTTGCTCTCTTTTCCTCTCCGGCAGTATTAATCTACCTTTATTGTGCGTACTAATTATATGCGCCATTCGATTGTTGGCACGTTCTATTTTCCTACCTCCTACAGTATTTGATTTTTTCGAGTTAATGTTTACACTCCTTCCATTCATTTGTGTCGTGTTTGTTTAACTGAGAGTTTGATATAAGTCAGACTAGATGGCAAGGTCATTTTCATGTAGTGACCCTGTGTTTGTTTGCACAGGGAGTGCCCGTCAATTATTGAACTGGAGACAGATTAGACATAAGATAATGTAAGAAACTTCTGGATACACTTGTTTGACCAAGATTTAGCAGAGGGATTACGAATGTACACAATATCGAGAATATACGGACATAGCAACTCCTTATTCGAAAAATTGACCTTTTGATTTTGCAAACGCATGAGTCATGCAGAAAATTCCATAAAGAAAGTTGTCATAACATGCACTTTCCAATGCTATTGGCTTAGCAGTTTAGAGGCTAATATACATTGAAGATGATTGGATGTTTTATCTGAAACGCCAGGTGTGAGCGTGGGCAGGAAAACTGCAATATAACGTAAAGCATTTTAGACATACAACACTGCATTCCTGAATCGTCATAGCAGACAGCTAGAACTGAAGCCAGGAAAGAGTAGAAGTTAGGGTTCTGAACCTATACGAACGGAAAATAAGTATTGGGGCACCTTTTGATTAATACAATAAGGAAACACCACTTTTTAATACGGAAACTGGACTCCTACAGGACCTACTCTCCACAGATAGACTATAACTAGAAATAATACCCCTGACGCGATCGATGCATCTTTATCAAGTTGCCCAGACTATTCTACTGAGCAACAAGTCTAGTTCCCAACTAGTTTGGGGTAAGTTGTAACATATTTTCATACTTTGAATTTGACATGTTTGAACTTGCTGAAAGTTATACAGGTCCTTACGAGGCTGGCAACCTCAGCATCATGTGAAAATTATATATTCATGAACCACCACAGCAAAGCGCTGGTGATTGCTTCATGTGGGTTCTCACAAGGAACCTAAAGAAGAGTTAACCCCAGACTCCAAGTAAAGCAGGGAGTGAAAGATGATGCCATCATTTGTCGTATATATATATTTACTATCCTTTGTAATAAGTGTATGTATATTTAAACATGTCCGGCCAGTCACAAGCCACTTACCGCTGTCCAGTCGGAATTCTTCCCAGTAAACTAACTGAAAGAATGATGATTTTCATCATATCCCCTGAGTTATTTGATATAAGCTCAGGGCAAGTAAAATTTCAGAGAAAAGATTCGGTTGACGGACAGTGGGAAAGGATTCTGATTAATATCAGGAAAACAAAGACTTAGCAGCGGAATTTGTTCTCTTATTCCCTCTCAATTGGTATGAGTTTACGAGACCATTTCAAGTACGATTCTATGATACCAGCTGTACTGTAGTTCAAAGCTTGCAATCGACACTTGAAACCTACATTCAATGGGTTGGGAAGATACCTGCATTGTCCAGGAGAAATGCCGTCGCCACAGAGAAGAATTGACGGAAACAGCAGCATCAACACCCCAGCAGTTTGAAAGCAAAGTGGCAATTTTAGCAGGCCAACACAACAGAACTTGTTGATCTATATTCCACAACTAACCTTCCTAAAGCCGATATCAGTTTCAATGACGGAACCTATTTTTTACTAATCGTCAGTTCAAATTTATTTACAGTTGTTCCAAATTAATTGATCATTAAATTTCTTATGTGTAGTTTTTTTTTACAAATTGATAGTTGATTTGGTTATTACAGAAGGAGAAGTGCACACGGATGAATCAGCATCTTCAATATATCTATATTTACATCTATAGAGCTGTTACGGTAGTTTAATTGGCATTGTCTGCTAGAGGTGAGCAGCATGCGATTTTAGGGGTTACAACGTTTAATGTAATGTAAAAATATTATTAGCCTATTGAACGCTGTGACGTTTCAGCGTTGGTAGTCACGCACCGTGACCAAGAGCCGGGACCCTTTCTTGAATGACCGTCGAACTGAGAAGACGTGTCCTTGTAGTCTTATAGTGTCGGGCATGGAGTGCCACCACCCGTGTGTTGCCGGGGCCCGAAAGGGGAGCAAAGAATAGTAACACTGCACCCTACCACGCATGTCGTAAAAAGCGACTAAGGAGGGTTGGGCATGGGGCTGTTTACCCCATCCCGTAAAAACTTCGCACAGTGGGCTGATCACCTGCTTGCCAACCAATCTGATTACGGAAACAACGTTAGATTGTTTAGTCTGTTTTTGTTCCACAAAGACGCCACTAGGCGTGGTGGAAACAGCGATAGATTGATCAATTTGTTGTTGCCCTAAGACGCCACTAGGCGTACTGGCCACATACTGCTTTGCCGGTTGGTGGCTAAGGATGGAAGAAGAAGAAGATGGAGTGCCACACAGTTATATTGTATTTTATTATGGACATGGGTCAGTCCACTGTTATGATGAAGAAAGATGAATGTTACAGGTTAGTAATTGACTAAACCTAGTCGAGATGAATTAACAGTCCGTTTTAGTTATATTAGTGCCAGACGCATAATCTCACTGTCGGTCGTTGGGATCACCAACCACGCGTGCATATAGTTATGTCGTTCTGCCTACAGTAATTCAGATTTACGGGACAAAGGACTGATATGCAAAGATAGCTAATTCAATATAGGATTCTAAATTATATATGTGATGTATTCATGATCAACGTATGATGTCTGAAAATGTGTAATAAATCGTTTGGACTCAAAAGGGACTTATCACATTCATTGAGGTTGACTAGTTCCAACAGTTGTGATAGTCACATGATTATACACCCATCTTCGCGTAATACACCATTAAGCACGATACAGAAAATAAAATGAATGAATTGATGCACTGGCCAATGGAAGCGGAAGCTTCCTTCGTTCAATGAAAATCTTCAACGGTCACACATTTAAACAGCCGAGGGTTCGCAACAGTGGTGACTATATATATATATATATATATATAAGAAGAGAAGAAACAACACCCCAACCTCCCTCGTAACAGTGGTTGGCCATTGTTTGGGGACGAAAGAACAAAAAAAACGGAAAATTTTTTTTCATTGAACTCCGAAGGAATTGTTTACTTTCAATGAACAATCACGTGATATGCTAAAACGTGACCTATGATGCAGATGCATAGTTACACAAAGCTGACGTCATACTATTGTGCGTACATGCCAGCAGATCAAATGACAACCTTCAACGCATTCCAAGTTTGATAAAAGATTACATGATCAAGAAGACCAGACGATGGAATACTGTTATCAGCCAACGAAGAGCAAACAGTACTAGGCATTAATCTAGTCCGTTGATGAACTTGACATCGCCGGAGCATTTTAAAGATAAGTCTAGTTTTATGACTGTTGTCATTCAGATAACACAATACTGAGTCCATTTCGTCTGTGCAGGCATGTCTATTCTATTTTTTCATATATCTATGTTATATCTGTTTTTACCGTTGTTGTTGTTCCTTATTCGTGGGCGGTAGGGCGGCGGATTGAAATCAATTCTATGGCTCCCTGGATGCCCGAACTGATTTTAATTGTTCCTTAAGGCCGTTAGTTAATTGCATTTTAACGAAGAACCCATCGATGGCTTTCCGATGATTTTTGTTCGTTCGTATTTGCAATTAATTGACCTTGCATGTTAGGTGTCTAGTCTAGTAATAACTGGGGTATTCTAGTGTATTTAGTTCTAATTTTTATTCATTTCTGTAGTTATGTTTGTAATCTATCGTGTTTTTCTGATCTGACTATCATTTCGTTTATATATTTGTATAACCGTTAATGAGTCCATGTATACGTCACTAATTTTTGTGTACGCAGGTTAATTTTCTATTCAGTTCACTCTTTGATCTCTCACTTCCGGTTTATTCTACTTAGTTATAAATGCATTTTTATTGTGAAAATGTCTTTGTCGTATTATAATACTGTTCTGTAATCCTTGGTTAACAAATTGTGTTGTTTGTATTCATCTCATCCATTTATAATATAATATTAATACTATAATTTATTCATTAATGAGAGTGTAGATGAATATGATTACATTTTTATGAATTTTAAGGAGGAATTAGGGACTTTGCACCAATTTGCAGTGGTGGTCCAAGAAATGGGCAATGCACTTTTTAGCTCATGATTATGGCATAATATACAATGATTAATTATTATAAATTTATAACATATTAAGACATATTAAATGTTAATTAGTACACTTTCTCAGTACTACAGTGTGAACTTAGTAACTATTAAAGATTAAATAACCTAATTATTTAGGGATAATACCCATAATTATTGAATACTAATATTAAGTGCATGATATAATCTCAGCATCTTAGATAAATAAATATCATAACTATTTATGATAGATATTAGTGGGTACATATAATATTTTTACAAAATATTATATAGTTGTGGAACTTACAACTAATAATACAAGAATATAATTAATTGATTAATTTGGATTGGTGATTAATAGTAATAGTTAATTAAGTGAGTGAGTCACTATGGATTCTGATACAGATATAGTGGACATGAGTTCCGTGTTGGAGGAGATATATATTGATAGTTGGCGTTATAATGAATTAAAAGGCCCAGAACGGGATAAATATATAATGGATCAATTTTTATGTCAAGCTGCATTACATTTAAAGAATTTTGCTGAGGCTAATTTTCATTCCATGCCTCATATAGCAATGGCTAAGGAGTTATCATATTTACTGGGGGAGAAACTTCTTACATTTTTGAGTCGCTACATTAATGTCGAACATGATCAGGTATTAAAGAACATCCATCATGCGATATTTGATGATGTTCACGAAGGTCATAAAAGAACAGAACATCAAGTTAATGAAAAAGCCCGTACTAGTGAAAAGCAGCAGTTCCAAATAGAATACGAAAAGAAATTGTTAGTTGTGGAGTCTGAAAATTCGTCACTGAAAAATCAGATGACGCTGGTGACAGCGCATAATAAGGAATTTTTTTAATTCTATTACTTTACAGAATAAGAAGTTAGAGGAGGAGTTAATCTCATTGAGAAAAGAAAATAGTCTTAAAGTTGAGATTGAAGAGCAACATGCATCTTTAAGTTGGAAGTGTCATACAGATAATGATAAATTTTCTGAATTTTGTTTTAGACAGGGAAAAAATCTGGACGATCAGATAACCTCAGTGAAACTGATGCTGAATGACCAGATGGGTAAAGTGAAATCTTCCACGCATGACTTGGCATTAGTGCGTGAAGATAATAAGATACTTATGGTTGATTCCCATAGAAGTAATGATACTTGTGTGGAATTAATGGATGAAATGCGATCAGAAAATGAAAAAGATAATACAGAATCTGGTATTAGTGTTACATTATCTACATCGAGTGATGATTGTCTCATTGCTAACAGGGTGACTACATTAGAAGCGTTACTCCTGAAGGAGAAAGATAGATATGCTGAATTGAAAAAGGAAACACAACAGCAAATCTATGAACTTGCAACTGCACTGAATACAGTTGATTCCTTGCTTGGTAATGAGATGAAGAAAACTACGAACTTGGAGAAAATAAATAATAGGCAGAAACAGGAAATTACACTCCTAAATCTAGATGGTACAAAATTAAGAAATAGAGTCTATGGTCTGCTAGACGTCGTGTTGAGCAAAAAGATATTGCTTAACAACAGACATAATAAGTCTATTGTACGCCATGCCTCAGTTACTAAGTGTGATCCTAAAGTGTCAACACAACCGGTGAAGGTTAGAAAATCATTTCGAGGCAAGTATACCTTCCCTCGACAGGATACAACTTCCAAGGCAGAAAATAAATGTTGGCGACAGGATCAGAGTACAACTTATCCTAAGAAAACTGTTGACGTTGTCAACATTGACAAAAACATTACGAGGAAGAATAATAGGTTAAAGAATAATGCTGGACTTAAAAGGAACAGGGATAATAAAGTTAACACAAATAATTATGATGAAAAAGTTTTTACTTTGCCCAGCAAAGACATGTCTACGACATGTAGGAAACTTAATACCTTTGGTAATAATAGGTGTCATCCTCAGTCCAGTCAGGATGATACATCATCCAATAAAAATACAACTTTTATGGTTAAGGAGAGATTTAATTCTAGTGATATGACTAGAGATACATATCATCATTGTTCACAGTTTCGTGACAATGATATTACTTACATTGGTAAAAATGCATATTCTCGCACCGTGTTAGTGCGCAATCTGCCACGAGATACTACTACATGGCAGGAACTTAGCAATTTCTTCAATTACACGGCAGACGTTAGGTTCGTGCGTCTGTTACCACCTACCAATAACAGGTATGGTGAAGCTCTGGTTACACTTCGTAACAACAGAGATGCTCGAAAGGTTATCGAGCTTGACAATGGTGTTTATTTTCACCACCATTCTTTGAGATTGAAATTAGTACCTGATTCTGCGTCACGCATATAACAGGTTACGGTAACACTGTTCGTCACATCTTTGATGACTCAGCACTAGTCAGTCATCATTTTTTATCTTTCTTAAAAACATTTTTGATTCTTAACATCTTTACACGTTTTCTGTCTTATTTGTTTTACCATGCCTACAAGAGACAGTAAGTTGTTTAAATGTTTCAACTATGCTCAGCCCCATACAGCATAGGTTTATTTGTCATATATCACGGCTGTTTTATCATCTTTATTAAAAAAGGACATGCCAGTGAAGGTGACATGGACTGGTGAGTGTAATAAAGTATTCCTTAATATTATTGATATTTTTTCACACCCACCGATTTTGAGACTACCTGATGCTTCCAAAAAGTTTATTCTCCGCACAGATGCGAGTAATTACGGAATTGGCGCATGTTTGCTCCAATATCATGACGACATCCTCCATCCATCCTTGTATGTCTCATGGAAACTGAAACCGCCAGAGGTGAAATACTCCACTGTCGACCGCGAATTGTTGGCAGTTGTATGGGCGAAAACAAAGTTGGAGAAATTTCTGCTGGGAGCCCCATTCGTGGTCCAGACAGATCAGAAAGCCGTAGCATCACTACGACGGACGAATCATAAAAGTCCAAAGCTCACCAGATTCGCTATTCTCCTTCAGCCTTTTGATTTCTCCATCGAGTACATTACAGGATCAGAGAACGTCTTGGCAGATACTCTCTCCAGAAACCCTTCTGTTGTCGAGTCATGAACAATAATAACGTCGCAGAAACTTACCCAAAAGACATAGCACTATCGTTGCTTTTCGACATAGAAAGGAACCATTGCCTACAATACACGTATCTGCTCACTAAAGACATGTTATATATGAAATGAATGAAATCAAGTGACACTATGTTCGTATTTACGCCAGGACTTTGCTTGGTGTCCATTCATGATAAAACTATTTGAAACAATTTCGTGAATCAAGTGAAAATAATTGAAATTCTATCGAACTAATTCAGGATGTGACATGAACTATTGTCAAGAACGTCGATACTTATGAATTGGAACACTTAAACATTTTTTCTAATCGGAATTCACAAGGATCAAGCCTACGGATGGATCATCATATCCAACGTTAATTAATTTTAATTAAGTCGTTGAAATAATGGAAATTAAAATGAAATGTGAGATAAATATGAAAAAAAAATGAAATGAAATTTGGAAAAAAATGAAAGGAAGAAAAAAAAAAAAAACTCACATGATTCTTAGATAATATTATTGGATGTAACTATTATATTATATAGTTAATAATTATGTTGACACATTACATACTACTTTATTATTTAATTGGTTAATTTAGATAGGTATTAACAACTTAACACTAAACTTAATTAATGTCCAACACACATAACTAAGTTAAATTTATACATTATTTTCTTTCTCTACTTTATTTCTCATTTATTTATTTCTCTCTTTAACATCTTCTTTCATTTGTCTTGCATTAGATTTTCAACAACTTTATTCTTATTACACACTGTAGAGCCCTTTTCGTAGACCTCTACACTCATTTACAGATGAAGGTAGTATCATATTATTAAATATGTTGTCCTACCTCTGTAAGAAACTTTGCGCACCGACTCACATGAGAGTAAGTCTTATTGGTGAGTTTGATTTCATTAGCGCACGGTTGTGCACTAAGGCGTATAGGGGGTTATGCAGACCGCACGTGTATCTAGACAGTCAGTCTACGTCATAGCTGGGGTTGAGTAGTTTAGTGCCCAAGAATCAGTCCATTGATTCTTGGCGTTCGAACCCGTGTTGCGGGTATATTTTTATTGTGTATGACCGTCCGTCTGTTAGCAAGATGAGGACTCGGGTCAACAGCATTCTAGTGATATTTCTTGGGAAAAAGAAGCAAGTATGATTTTAGATAACTATGTATTTCGTTCTCATGTAGACGTCTAGTTGTACCAATGACGTATTGGTGCAAAAATGGAGTCCTACTTGAAACTTATTATATGAATTGTAAAGCCGACGGATTCCGACGTTAGGATCATCCAGGATTGGCTTGATATATATGTTTATGATATAAATCAGTATTCGGCCGTTACGAATACGTACCCCGCAAAGCAGAGGTGACTCAAGTATTTGCTATATCTAAGCTATGATGCCACGAAGGTCGTAGGCAGAAAAGTATATTATTGTTATTCTTCATTGATTGGAAATAAGAGGCCAGTACTAAAAGGAGATACGTAGTATCGGAACATTATATGATATAAAAGACCTGACAAGGTTCTCCGTCATTGCCAAGGTCATAGGACAGTGGAAGATTGACATATCTTATATAACTGCCTCATTTGTTTAATTGGATGCCATGTTATGAACACTGTATAACTAGTCTGACGTTACCTAAGAGGTTATCTTAAGGAACGAATTAACTGTAATTTAAAATATGAAAACTTACGTTGTGTGCTGTCCAGTGAACGTCAACCATTCGTCGTCAACATTGAATGTTCGTCTAGTCAACCGTACCATGTCAAATAAATTGAATGAACTATACACCTTCTTGGCATTAGTTGGTATGCCCATGGTTGGAAGTTCAAGTTGACTTTTTACTACTTTGTTCAGAAATTGAATCCATTCGCGTTATGTCAAGTAGACAGATTCAACAAACCTATTTTCACACTTTCAAACAACAACAAACGGGACTCCAACAGTCCAACAGTATGGCGGCCAAGTGTGGTTTGAAAAAATAGCCAGTTTTCAAGAGCGGAAACGAACTCCAGTCTACAATCAAAACTCGGTTGAAAAGAAATATGGTATCTTTCAAGGCGACAACAGCCTGGACCTTGCAGCAATTCTAACGATCATTACAGGACTTTAAGCAGATGTCTCATACATGCAGTCCCGGATGCGAGGAATATTTTTTTGTTAGCCGGTTGAGATAAGTAAAAACGTCGTGTTGTTATTACACCGTTTTACGTGTAGCTGCATCTGATCTAGTAATATGTCCACTGTTTCTTTATTCATGTTGCATGTTCTATGTTCAATGTTTTTTGTGGGAGGTAAGGAGGTCGATCTGACAAACGAGGTTCATCTCGAAGCCGATTCGGGCTCTTTGTCAGATGTTCTGTAGGTTTTGAATTATAAGTTTCAATTGAGCGATAATTCCGGTTCAAGGCTAGAAACCTTGCTGTAGTTCCGATCGCTACTTGCTTCTTATAATAGTAGTTGTTTAGCTGTTCCGTCAAGTTTTAATTGTTGTTTTCATACCTATTTTTACTCGTACCTTAGTTTTATGATGTATTCTGTATGTGATTATTGTCCTTCTAACCTGACTATCATTCAGTTTTTTACAAAACATATGTTTTTACACTGTGTTGTCAACTGTCTTGTGCATTATCGGATCGTAGATGTCATCGTAATTTTTTACGACATTCTATTTTAGTTCCACATTTTTATTTTTGTTGATTTCTACGACTGTTTTCATTTGTCTTGATTATCGTGTCGTGTTAGTATTGTGCTATTGTCTGTCACGTTATTGCTTTCATACCATTTCATGTTATAAATTACTTTATTAATTATTAATATAATTGCCTATTATATGACTTGATTTTACCGTTCTAGGACAGGAACGAAGACCACTCGTTGTAGTAACACTTTTAAGTAGTATTATTACATAATAATATTGAATAATGTCTACCTTAGACTATTTTATTAAGCAGGCTAAGGCGCTTAATATACCTCAGGAAGAGATTAGATCATTTGCTATGACAGAATATAAAGAATCTCAAAGGTTGGAATCTCAAAGATTGGAAGCTGAGAAATTAAGATTGGAAAATTTGAAATCTGAGGCTGAGGAAGATGAAAAGAAGAGGAAATGTATAGCTGAGGAAGAGGAGAAAAAAATGAGATTAGCCGCTGAATTAGAAGAGAAGCGATTTCAGCGTGAGGCAGAACGGAAAATGGAAGAAAAACAAAAGGAGATGGAAGTTAAACAAAAGGAGATGGAAGAAAGAAGATAATAGCTGAACAAAATACAAGAAGACTTCAGCTTGAGACAGAAGAGAATGAAAAGAAACGTCAGCATGATTTGAAACTTGCCGAATTGGAATTTGATAGAATAAGATTGTCAAGTGAATGCAATACTCAAAAGACTCAGGAAGGCCAGTCTTCATCTAGACATGAGAATTTTAGAGAGATTCATCTCAAATTGCCTAAATTTACTCCACCATCCGACGATGTCATATTTTTTTTTGGACAGGTTTGAGGCTACATGTCGGTCGTACAACTTGGATAAATCATTATATTGCACCCACTTATCCAGATTACTAACAGGAGAGGCAATGGCTGTTTATCACACTACTAGCTCTATAGATAAAAATGATTATGAAGCTCTCAGGGCCGCTCTTCTAAACAAATTTCAGATGACAGAGGATCAATACAGACTTAAGTTCAAGTCTATGCTCCCGCAATCTAGCAAGAATTTTGATGATTTTCTTTCTCAAATACGTCTTACCTTAGAACGATGGATAGAACTATCCAAGATAGAGAAATCGTATGAGGGTATTTTTGACTTATTACTTCGCGATAAAGTGTTATCAGCAGTAAGTCCTGCATTTCTTGCGTTCCTACACGAACGTAAACCTAGTAATATAAAAGAAATGTCAGAACATTGTAAAAATTTCTGCACCGCTCATCCTAACATGGATGTCAGCAATGCGCAACTTAAGGACGATTTACCCGTTGCTTTCGCCATGCAACAAAACAATTCCCCTAGAAATCGTTCGATAAGTAGCGATAGAAATTTTCAAAGGGGAAGTAATAATAATTTCAACTTTGGTCATTTTCAAAAGGGGAAACAATACTCACATTCTGCTCCATTTAATGTATCATGGGGTCAAGCTCACAGATCTCGAGATTTTAGTAACAACAATCCTAAATATAATCAAGGTAATAATAATAAACAACATTGGAGATCTCAATCATATCATCCAGAAAATAGAAATAGATTTATGAATAGGTCATTTCGCCAACATCACAACAGTGAAAACTTTCAGTGGCGGACTCAGCCAAATTTTAATGATAGCAGAAACAGTAATTATAGCAATTTTAATGACAATAATCAGGTTCGATCGCGACGAAGAGATAGATCGTCGAGCAGACCACGACAACATTCAAATGTTGCTTCAATTGAAGCACAAACTAACAAAGGTAATGATACTAATGCTAATCAACATAACGCTATGTCTTGTATCGATCTAGAATAGGTAAAGACATGTCAAGAATGCTCAACGCTATTCCAGCCCAAGGCGATCACGACGCTGCGATGCGGGCACACTTTACCAAGTCTACCCGTAGTTTGTACAGCTACTTCTACATCAATTCACCATGGGAAAGGGTGTTTAAAATTTAACAGAGGATACGTCAACTCGATTCCTTGCTCTGTCTTGTTTGACTCAGGCTGCAGTACCGTCGGAGTGCGGAACTCTCTGATCGACCCCTCCTTGGCCACAGGCAACGTGGTCAAGTGCGTCACATTTGGGGGAACTGTGGAAACCTTCCCTACGGCAATCATTAACTTACATACACCTTTCTTTTCAGGGAAGATACATGCCTGTCTTCTGCAGAATCCAGTTAGCGATGTGATACTTGGTTGTATACACGGTATAAGAGAGTGTACACCAGAGCAAATTAATGAATGGGAAAAGCGACACATTCATGCTGCAAATGCAGTGGTTACCAGAGCGCAAGCTACTGAATTGTCGCGTGAATCAACTTCTGAACCTACGGTTCATAATAGTAATGATGATGATTCTCCTATTTCAAGGGAGCTGTTTGCTAATTTACAAAAGAATGACAATTCTTTGCATAGATTCTTTGAATTGGCGACTAAGAGTAATAATAACAACACAATTGCAAAGTCTAGACACCAATTTGCTCTAAAAAAGGTATTTTAGTTAGATTACTAAGAGAAACAGATTCATTGGTGCGTTCACAAATTCTGGTCCCGTCTGCTATGAGACCCAGAATATTACGACATGCTCATGATTCACAATGCGCAGGTCACATGGGTTTTTCCCGAACCAAATCTAGAGTGCTATCCGCATTCTATTGGCCTGGCGTTCATAGGGATGTTAATCTCTATTGTCGTTCCTGCGTGACATGTCAGGAAGTTAAGGTAAGGGGTCCGTATCATGATGCTCCTATCCAAGCTGCGGACATACCTATTAGACCTTTTGATAAAATGGCAATAGACATCATTGGTCCTATATTGCCATCTGCAAGAGGACATACACATATTCTCACCTGCATCGATATGTGTACGCGTTGGCCTGAGGCCATACCTCTTAAAAACACCTCATCTGCCAGTGTTGCAGAAGCTTTAATGCTGATCTTTTCACGCATTGGTTTTCCGCGTAAGATCCTATCAGATCATGGTGTCCAGTTTATTTCCGAATCCATGTCACAGGTTATGAAGACATTGGGTATAGATAGATCTCTCAGTTCTATATACCATGCGATGTCGAATGGATTAATTGAGAGACAGAATAGGACACTTAAGCAGTTGTTGGGTAAGATGACTCAAGATCACCCTCAGGAGTGGGACAGGGTCCTACCCGCTGCTCTCTTCGCGTATCGCGAAGTGCAAAACCAAGCAACAGGGTTTTCTCCCTTCCAGTTGGTTTTTGGCATACAACCACGCGGACCTATGTCTTTAATCCATGATTTATTGGTCGAAGATAATATACCTGAGGAAACTCAATCCTCATATGAATATGTCATCTCTTTAAGAAAGAGAATAATAGATGCCTGTAGGTTAGCTACTGCATCATCCGAAGAGTCTAAAGAAAAAGCTCGTCTATTTGCAAATCGGTATAGACGTCTTCGCCAGCTTATTCCTGGTGACGAGGCTTTTGTTTTACTGCCTTCTCATAATAATCGTCTACTTATCACATGGAGAGGTCCATTTAGGATCATCTCAAGAATATCCGATGTCGACTACATCGTAGATATTAATGGAAAACACAAAACCTTTCACATTAACATGTTGAAAGAGTATTATTCACGTCCTGATTATTTACAATCAGTATTTCAAGCGACTGACGATCCTACTTATCATATTCACAACTTTACTAATTTGTCAGTTATACAAGAAGAAGAATCTTCTTTTCAAGATGTACAATTGCCCATACCAGTTGTACCTCTTCATTCCACGGAAAACTGGAATGATGTCACTATTTCTTCTTCTCTTTCGACTGATCAACGACAACAAGTTTCATCACTTCTTCAAACGTATGATAAGGTTCTCACTGACATTCCAGGTCATACATCAGCTATTCAGCATGATATTCTCCTAACTGATGAAACACCTATCCGTATTCGTCCATATCCCATACCTTTACACTTTAGAGATAAGGTCGAAAAGGAATTAGATGAGATGCTTCGATTAAAAATAATTGAACCATCGTTGTCACCATATGCTTCATCTATGGTGATAATTAGACAGAAGGATAATAACATTCGTCTATGTGTAGACTATAGAAAATTAAATAAAGTCACACAATTTGACGCTGAACCTTTGCCACTTTTAGAAGATTTATTAGTAAAATTATCTCATTCTACTTTCTTCTCTAAGTTTGATCTGTCAAAAGGCTATTGGCAAGTACCATTGACAGAAAGGGCAAAACCACTCACTGCTTTCTCGACGCCCCGGGTCCTATTCCAATGGAATTTTATGCCTTTCGGGTTAGTTAACGCTCCTGCCACGTTCGTACGCATGATGCGTCGAATCCTATCTCATCATCCCAACGTCATTGCGTACATAGACGACATTTGTCTTTTCAGTGACTCATGGGAAGAGCATTTAGAAGGATTAAACTCATTACTGTCCACGTTACAAAATCATAATTTAACTGCTAAGCCATCAAAGGCATTTGTGGGTTTCCACGAGATTTCTTTTTTGGGACACCGTATTGGTCGCGGTATGTTATACACAGAGGACAGTAATGTTTCCAAAATCCTTAACATCTCCACACCTAAAACAAAGAAACAAGTGCGATCTCTATTAGGACTAGTACAATACTATGGGAAATTCATACCACATCTTTCGTCCATTACTGCTCCTTTCTCTTCATTACTTAGGAAAGGTGCAGCTAACGTGATTCGGTGGTCTAACGAACATCAAATCGCGTTGGATATCATAAAGAAATTTTTTTCTAATCATCCTGTTTTAAGGTTACCTAACGAGAATTTGCCATTTGTATTACGCAGCGATGCTTCTAATTACGGCGTGGGAAGTGTCTTACTACAAGAATATAATGGGACCTTGCATCCAGTTCTCTATGTGTCACGGAAGTTAACTCCAACTGAACAGAATTATTCAGTTTTAGATAAAGAACTTCTCGGGCTTGTATGGTCAATAAATAAACTTCAGAGATTTCTGCTTGGATCACACTTTATTGTGGAATCAGACCAAAAAGCTCTTACTGCACTCAACACAAAGGACGTAAAATCTGCCAAATCTACCAGGTATGCGATCGCGTTACAACCATTTAATTTCACGATTCGATCCATACCTGACACACAGAATGTTCTCGCTGACATCTTGTCGAGATGTCCGAATGAATCGAATTAGCAGCTACGCACTTAAGACAACTGAACTTCGACACTGACAGTTCGTCGATTGTAACTTTTACGTGTAATACCTCGATTATAAGAGTCATTAACAATCAGTCAAGTGAAATCTACAATGCTTATGTATCAAAATAACATGGAACGTTAAGTTATATGACTATCTTTGTGAAAATAAAAGTCACTTAATTATGACATTGAAGGGAAAATAACGTTGTAAAAGGATTATATTTTCTCACAGAAATAACATTTCAAACACTTGGATTTTCTTCGTACAACTGAACTTGTTATATTATAAACTGTTCACTAACAGAAAAATGGAACTTTCGTTATTTAAGGAACTAATAACACTATTTAAGTGAAATAAACGAATTAATTAGATTATTAAACTTAGATACTTAGTTAGTTAACATAATGATTAATGTAATTAACTATACAATATTTAAGTAGATTTATTAATATCGGTATTTAAGCACATTAATTTAACATTGGTAATTTAATTAGTACCACAAAATGACTTAGAGACACAGTTAAGTGCGTTGATCTTATACGTATTTAAATTGTATTCTTTCATTTTTATTAATTTTTTTCACTTGTCATTTTTAAAGACATATCCATCACTTTTCTGTTTATTCTTTGGTTTCTCATCATTTATTTTCATTTGCGTTTACATTTGTGTTAATTCAATATTTCTAAATATGTTATTTTATTTCATTTACCACATTGTACCAAAGGTGGTCAATTGTGGATGTATGCTTTTATGCATACCTTTTGTTCATTTGAGTTGATTGGAATTTCATATTTGATTATTTTTATCATGATATATTTGTAAAATAGTAATATGTAAACTTGAATCACCTCTAGTGTCGAGTATTAAAGAAAAAAATTAATATAATTAATTTTTTTGGGGGGATTGGTAAGGAATCTGTAGAGCCCTTTTCGTAGACCTCTACACTCCTTTACAGATGAAGGTAGTATCATATTATTAAATATGTTGTCCTACCTCTGTAAGAAACTTTGCGCACCGACTCACATGAGAGTAAGTCTTATTGGTGAGTTTGATTTCTTTAGCGCACGGTTGTGCACTAAGGAAATAGGGGGTTATGCAGACCGCATGTGTATCTAGACAGTCAGTCTACGTCATAGCTGGGGTTGAGTAGTTTAGTGCCCAAGAATCAGTCCATTGATTCTTGGCGTTCGAACCCGTGTTGCGGGTATATTTTTATTGTGTATGACCGTCCGTCTGTTAGCAAGATGAGGACTCGGGTCAACAGCATTCTAGTGATATTTCTTGGGAAAAAGAAGCAAGTATGATTTTAGATCACCCGTGTGTTACCGGGGCCCGAAAGGGGAGCAAAGAATAGTAACACTGCACCCTACCATGCATGTCGTAAAAAGCGACTAAGGAGGGTTGGGCATGGGGCTGTTTACCCCGTCCCGTAAAAACTTCGCACAGTGGGCTGATCACCTGCTTGCTAGTTACTCTGATTACGGAAACAACGATAGATTGTTTGGTCTGTTGTTATCCCACAAAGACGCCATAGGCGTGGTGGAAGCGATAGATTGATCAATTTGTTGTTGCCCTAAGACGCCACTAGGCGTACTGGCCACGGACTGCTTCGTCGGTTGGTGAACTATGTATTTCGTTCTCATGTAGACGTCTAGTTGTACCAATGACGTATTGGTGCAAAAATGGAGTCCTACTTGAAACTTATTATATGAATTGTAAAGCCGACGGATTCCGACGTTAGGATCATCCAGGATTGGCTTGATATATATGTTTATGATATAAATCAGTATTCGGCCGTTACGAATACGTACCCCGCAAAGCAGAGGTGACTCAAGTATTTGCTATATCTAAGCTATGATGCCACGAAGGTCGTAGGCAGAAAAGTATATTATTGTTATTCTTCATTGATTGAAAATAAGAGGCCAGTACTAAAAGGAGATACGTAGTATCGGAACATTATATGATATAAAAGACCTGACAAGGTTCTCCGTCATTGCCAAGGTCATAGGACAGTGGAAGATTGACATATCTTATATAACTGCCTCATTTGTTTAATTGGATGCCATGTTATGAACACTGTATAACTAGTCTGACGTTACCTAAGAGGTTATCTTAAGGAACGAATTAACTGTAATTTAAAATATGAAAACTTACGTTGTGTGCTGTCCAGTGAACGTCAACCATTCGTCGTCAACATTGAATGTTCGTCTAGTCAACCGTACCATGTCAAATAAATTGAATGAACTATACACCTTCTTGGCATTAGTTGATATGCCCATGGATGGAAGTTCAAGTTGACTTTTTACTACTTTGTTCAGAAATTGAATCCATTCGCGTTATGTCAAGTAGACAGATTCAACAAACCTATTTTCACACTTTCAAACAACAACAAACGGGACTCCAACACACACTCAGTATAATTAATTAGTTTAATTTTAACTCTTTAGATTAGTCTGACGTGACATTTCATTGCGACATATTTTAAGTTAATTAATTAATTAGATTTCAACATTAGACATTCTCTTTTAGTTCATATAAAATTTATGTATAACATTTATGTATAATATGATAATTAATATGTTAGATGACTGTTAGTTAGTTAGTCGACATGACCACGACACTGTTCTAGACAGAACATCGTAGGCCATATGTCGCATTTTTGTTAAATTTTTGATATTATTCATTCATATAGGTTTTTGAAAAAAAAGAAAAAAATCTATCGAATAGATTGTTTTTTCCCCCGGTGGACAGGGAATTGTTACGATAGTTTAATTGGCATTGTCTGCTAGAGGTTAGCAGCATGCGATTTTAGGGGTTACAACGTTTAATGTAATGTAAAAATATTATTAGCCTATTGAACGCTGTGACGTTTCAGCGTTGGTAGTCACGCACCGTGACCAAGAGACGGGACCCTTTCTTGAATGACCGTCGAACTGAGAAGACGTGTCCTTGTAGTCTTATAGTGTCGGGCATGGAGTGCCACACAGTTATATTGTATTTTATTATGGACATGGGTCAGTCCACTGTTATGATGAAGAAAGATGAATGTTACAGGTTAGTAATTGACTAAACCTAGTCGAGATGAATTAACAGTCCGTTTTAGTTATATTAGTGCCAGACGCATAATCTCACTGTCGGTCGTTGGGATCACCAACCACGCGTGCATATAGTTATGTCGTTCTGCCTACAGTAATTCAGATTTACGGGACAAAGGACTGATATGCAAAGATAGCTAATTCAATATAGGATTCTAAATTATATATGTGATGTATTCATGATCAACGTATGATGTCTGAAAATGTGTAATAAATCGTTTGGACTCAAAAGGGACTTATCACATTCATTGAGGTTGACTAGTTCCAACAGTTGTGATAGTCACATGATTATACACCCATCTTCGCGTAATACACCATCAAGCACGATACAGAAAATAAAATGAATGAATTGATGCACTGGCCAATGGAAGCGGAAGCTTCCTTCGTTCAATGAAAATCTTCAACGGTCACACATTTAAACAGCCGAGGGTTCGCAACAGTGGTGACTATATATATATATATATATATATATATATATATATATATATATATATATATATATATATATATATATATATATATATATATATATATATATATATATAAGAAGAGAAGAAACAACACCCCAACCTCCCTTTGCAACAAGAGCCAATAAATAAGAAGAATTTTACTGTTCTTTCAGTTGGGGGCTTGTACGAGCTAAATTAAATTATATAACACCTCTACACAAACGTTGTCGGGCAGATAAAAGTTAACATTGCTAAGATCCATTCAGCATTGTTCTTGACTTCTGAAATAGCATGTGGACAATCCCTCGAGGTGGAAGCATCAGCATCCTTCTATCTGCATCTCTGCCAAGAGTAATCTTGTCCGATGTAGACACCTTTGAAAATCCACATTAGGTATTCTAGGTTATGGCCATTGTTGGACAATCACTGCAGAGCAAAGAGGAGGCAACCCAAGATATATATATATACTGTTCAAAAATAGAAACGCAACTTTTTTGGTGTTACTTTTATAAATGATATTCGCTGATTGGACATCAGTCACCCTATCGACTGTGTCCATCTGACCATTAACTTCTTGTGGTTACCTGAATTGTACTGACCTCACGATTCGTGAGGTCATAAAAGAGGTCAAGGTCAAAAAAAC
>JAMPIV010009922.1:397500-427003 GCA_024509875.1 Oreohelix idahoensis
GATATTCATCTCTTAATTATCGCTCCTTTGATAATTTATGTTACTAAAAGAGAAAATGAGTGTTTGATCAGTTAACTGCTTATAGGAGACAGAGAGTGTAGAATGTAAAAGATTAGTTCTGCGATTGTATGAGAGAATAAGTGATTTATTTGTTTCATTATTGCAAAAGAGAGTGGGTGATAAATTCTGTGACTGTGAAAAAAGTGATTGATTGGTTACTTATGTTATTGTAATGGAGAGTGCGTGATTGAATTGTTATAGGATTGAAGGAGACAGTGACTAATAAATTGTGTGATTGCAAGAGAGTATGCGTGACTGACCAATAAGATGAATACAAGATTGAATAACCAATGAGATGAGTACAAGATTGACTGCATGAGAGAAGGGAGTGAGCAATCAACGAAAGAAATGTTGAAGTGAATGATAGTGTATGATTCAATTATGGTGTGTGAGTGATTTATAGTGTGTGAGTGACTGATGGTGCATAATTGATTGATAGTGAATGATGGTGTACGAGTGATTGAAAGTGTGTGAGTGAATGATGGTGTATGAGTAATTAATTAATAGTGTGTGATTTAATGATGTTGTACGAGTGAATGATGTGGTAGGAGTGAATGATGGTGTATGAGTGAACGATACTGTTTGAGTGAATGATGGTGTATGAATGAATGATATTGTGTGAGTGAATGATGGTGGAAGAGTGATTGATAGTATATGAGCGAATGATGGTCTATAAGTGATTGATAATGTATAACCGAATGAAGGTGTATGAGTGATTGATAGTGTGTGAGTGAATGATGGTATGGGAGTGAATGATGGTGTATGAGTGATTGATAGTGGGTGTTAATGATTGTGTATGAGTGAATGATGGTGTACGAGTGATTGATAGTGTGAGTGATTGATAGTGTGAGTAAATGGTAGTGTGTGAGTGAATGATGGTATATGAGTGATTGATAACGTGTGAGTGAATGATGGTGTATGAGTGATTTATAGTGTATGGGTGAATGATGCATCAGTGATTGACAGTGTGTGAATGAATGATGATATATAAGTGATTGATAGTGTGTGAGTGACTGTATGTGGGAGATTGTTGATGTGTGAGTGACTGATTGTGTGTGAGGGATTGATGATGTGTGAGTGACTGATTTTGTGTGAGAGATTGATGATGAGTGAATGACTGATTGTGTGTGAGCGATTGATGATGTGTGACTGAATGTGTATAAATGGCATGAATGACAGAAAAAAATGACTAATGAACATGTCAACTCAGTGTGTCACGTGATCAGAATGACAAGCTTACCCCGGACGCGATGTAGACAGGAAAGAAAATCCAGCCCAGAAAAATCAGAGCAACAGTGGCCTGTATCATCATCGCCATAGACGTTGTCCCATTTTGTTATTGACAGACAAGAAAACGGTTCATCAATATCATGTTTTATTTTAAACTAAGACATTTTTACTATTTTGTTTCACCAACAACACACATACACGACATCCACAAACAAGACATCCACGTTGAGACGCACGCATACAAGACACACACATACAAGACACCCACATACAAGACACCACATACAAGGCATCCACATACAAGACACCCACATACAAGACACCACATACAAGGCATCCACATACAAAAGACCAAATACAAGGCATTCACATACACCACAGCCACATACAAGACACCAACATACAAGACACCCACATACAAGACACACTCATTCAAGACACCCACATACAAAAAGCCCACATAATGACACCTACATACAAGACACCCACACACAATACGCTCACATACAGGAGACCCACATACAATACACTCACATACAAAACACCCACATAAAGAGACTCACATACAATACACCCACGTGAAAAGACACACAAACAATACACTCACATACAAGAGACCCACATTCATTACACTCACATACAAGATACCCACATAAAGAGACCCACATACAATACACTCACAAGAAGATATCCACATACAACAAGCCCACATAAAGTCACCTACATACAAGACACCCACATACAATACGCTCACAAACAAGAGACCCACATACAATACATTCACATATAAGACACCCACATAAAGAGACCCACATAAAATACACCCACATAAAGAGACCCACATACAGTACATCCACATGAAAGGACCCACATACAATACACCCACATAACATTCACCGACTTATAAGAGACCCACAAAGAAAAACCACGATGAACCGTAATGGTTTCTTGTAAAATAGCTACAGATTTCTTTGTCCCTGCCCTGAATACTTGTCCGAAACATTGTCTATATCTGCTATATCACAAATAGCCGCCCCCCCCCCCCCCCTTCCGCCCCCATTTCCCCCCCCCCCCCCCCCCCTTCCCCATATGTTTCTACATCACCATCTTTTCAACTTTTTTTTTTTAAATTTACTTTCTCTTTGCTTGCCCTGCAGATTACAGTCGATGGCATGGATGATTATGTAATAGTCTCTTCTTGTATATGTTCTGTCTGACCCTTGTCAGCATCCAGTCTTATCTCTTGTTGTCTGTTCTGTCTTTGTTACTATATCTTGTCACATGATGCGTAGTTTTCTGTTGGTGAATGTCTGGAGTGTGTTTTTCCTGAGAGAAATGTTTAGTTCCATTGTGACAGGGGCACCAATTTACCCTTTCTCATGTGACAGGGCGCCCCAATCTTGCCCTCTAAGTATGTACCCGTTTTACATACTGGGTAAAGTTTATTTTATATTTTTATCTTTTCTCTTTTTCCTTTTAATAAGTGTTTCTGAAGAGTCATAAAACGAGAGTACTGGTTTGGTTCACCAGAGGTAGAAATTCTCTTCGATATTTTACGGGACCCAGGTTTTTATTTGATTCGGTTTCCTTGGACTTTGTGTGACATATAATGTACTACTCTTTCATCAGAGATCATCCAAACTGAATGCAGAACTAATCCATGATAGAAGTTCCAACAATAACTTTATTTTACAAGTCTTCCAATTTTCACAGACGATTTGATCATATAATTATAGTGTCGGTTGCAGATTACAATGTCCTACTCTATTATATTACGTTGGAAACTGGTACCAAAGGGAATTTGGTATTATTCCAGTTTCGTATGTAGCTGTTGTGTAATGCAGAATGTCATCGTCAAAACCAACTAAGAAGCTGGTGTATTTTGAACGATGGGAGAGTGGAAGACAATTAGGGAGCTAATCTCCAAAATAAATATGTTCCAAAAAACTATTCTAACAATGTTCGATCTTAAACACAAATGACTGTTTGTCATTGACATATATCAAATCGAGCGAATTCATAATATATCAAATCGAGCGAATTCATAATATATCACATCGAGCGAATTCATACCATTTCTGCGTCAAAGCACGAAATACACTGTCCAATGTCAGGGGATAAAATAGCTTGAGTCTATCTGAGTCTACATCAACATCGGTCTGTCTCAATATCACGACCATCTCGTTGCAAGGTCAGTAGCTAAAAACTTGTAAACATTCGTCTTCATAACGGATGTCCCTTAGTCCAATGAATCTATTGGCTAAAACCACTGGTTACAATTATTTGTGTACCACTAATGTATATGTCATCGATACTGCACTAGTAACGTTAACGTCATCTTGTCGTCATTTCCTATAACTGTCTTTGGTGTCTATGTTAAGTTTCTTTTGTTAGATAGAATTGAGGGTATCTTTTATATAATGACGTCATCAATCCGTTCACATATGTCCCCATGCCATAAAAATGTATCTCAAGAGACATTTTCCGGTACTATCAGTCGGTCTATCAATGTAGCATCTTAATTTTAGAGTAATATTAATAATCATAAAACACTTCATATCGTGCATGTATGGGGAAAACTTAAGAGCGAATGTCTGAAAACTCGGCATTGGTTGAAGTATCACATAGAACAGGTCGTAAATGTGGCAAGGACCTCTTCATTTGGTTTAAATCCTGATGAAGGACTTGTAGAAAGACCACATAGGCATCAACTGTTCGGCTTCACATCACGATGAAGAGCCCAAGGTCTCTTAAAGCTGGATCAGTTTCAGTAAGGTCTTTGAGTGATGAGTAATAACGTAGTCGTGGAGTCAGATATCTCCCTTACAAACTAGAATCTAGTTGAATCACGATGTATGAAATTTGTCGTAGCTCCGCAAAGGTTTATGTAAAGGGGAAACGCTTCTGCCAAAATGCAAGTTACAGTTTGTCAGCTAATAATGACATGAGCTGAGATAAAAGCATGCCCTTATCCACGTGGGGTGAAACATTGCGAGGAACTTGAACCATAGGTGTGAGATGTGAAGAATCATCAATAATCATGTCTACATCACACGAGAGGCGTGGAGATTTTCGGTTTTCTTCTACGTTTTTTAGGTTTGACATATATTTGATCTTGCGAAAATTTCGGAAGCTTGGCAACAGGGATGGAATCGGAAAATGAAGAATCGTATCTCCGTTTATCTGCTAATTTTCGCGTTTCGTTCATGTCCATCAAGGTAGTATTCGAAGCTGTAGTCATTGAATCATTTTCTGAAACTACGGGTTTGGAGCAATCGATATCGGATGGTGTTGATAGTGTAGATTGAGGAAAATCAAGATTCATACTTGTTTCATTATGTTCGATTCTTTCATCAGCAGCAATACGTTCTTGTCTTGAAATGAGACGCTGTCTAAGTTCTTGTAGGGGAACGTTATCTTCACTTGATGACGAACTTCTACAATCTTTAGCTCTTTGAATCGCATGATCCAAACGATGTGGTACAATTTATGACTCTGAGGAAGAATGTTCTGATGTGTCCACTGCATCCGAAGAAGATGAAGAAGAAGATGGAGGTTGGGCTAACGTAGACAAACGAGTCGGTCTCTGGAACTTCGTCTCTGGTATATCAAGCGGTCGGTGATCATCAAGTCGCATCTGATTGACGTGAGCTTTTGTAGTGGAATTGCGTTCTTCGTTCCACAAGATATAATTAGTTGGAGAAGTTTGTTCCAATATTTTGTATCCGGGTAACCATCGGTTGTCAAATTTATCCGTCCTAACATGCTTCTTATAGTATACTTGGTCACCAGGCTTGAATTCTTGCAGTGTAGAGGTTCTGTTACGGATCCTGACTCGTTTAGCAAAAGCTTTTCGGACGTTTCTGTGAGCAATAACATGTGCCCTATGTTTTTGCTGCAAAATAATCTGTATCGGACATTCACCTGTATATTTCCTCTGGGGAAGCAAGATGTTATCCAAAGGAAAATTTGGTTCTCGGCCATAGAGTAAGTAAAAAGGCGAGAATCCTGTTGAGTCATTGATGTTCATTCTGATGGCTTCTAAGGCTTGATTTATGTATATATCCCAATATTGACTGTTACCTTCCGTAAGTTTTGCTAATATGTCATGTAGGGTAGAGTGCATCCTTTCGTTTCTTCCATTTGATTCTGGATGATAAAATGAGGTTTTCGTGTGTTTTATATTCATTTTTCTTACTGTTGAGGCAAAAGGATCCCCTACGAACTGTTTGCCATTGTCGGATATTATTCTCTGAGGACAGCCATGTCTCGGAATGAATTGTTGTAAGAAGATGTCTGTTATGAGAGCTGAAGTAGCATTTTCTAAAGGAAAGCTCTCTGGCCACACAGAATATTGATCCACCAGGTATAATATGTATTTGTGTCCGGACAAGGTAACTGGATACGGTCCCGATATGTCTAGACTAACGACTTCCATGGGATAATGTTGATATGACATTTCCTGAATCGGTGCTCTAATCATTCTCATATTTCTGAGTTTACAAATTTTATACGTTCCTACATATTCTATGATATCTTTTATCATAGTTGGCCAATAGTATCTCTTTGTAATGACGTCGAGAGTTTTATCGGGTCCGAAGTGACCATTGTCATCGTGAAATTGTTTCAATACAGTTGGTACCAATGATGTGGGGATACATTTCTGCAGTAATCCATTTTCTCTAGGACTGACATGATATAAAATATTGTCTTCAGGTAGTATCACATAGTCTCTCTTTTCTTTCGGATTGGTACGTACTTGTACTATAATCTTGGTTAATGCTTCGTCTTTCAGTTGTTCCTTCTTGAAGATTAGACTCTGTTCAAAATCTCTAGATTCATCGCCATCATCAGTTCTCGAGTTCTCCGTAGGTTGTGTTTTCTGTTCTTGACTATCAGAAGGCCCAGTGTCTTTTCTATGTTGGATGAAGTCAATGGCGGAGATTTCTTTCGCATTATCATCTATTTCAGTTAAGTCTTGTTGTTTCAGATCGTCCACGTCTGTAGGTTCAGGATATGGTATTCTCGATAATAAATCTGCACATGTGTTTATTCTACCAGGTAAATACTCGATCTTGGTATCGTAATTTTGCAAATTGATAGCCCATGTCTGAAGCTTTTTTTGGTTGTTCTTGGGGTTTAGTAAGCCAATTTACTAGAGGTTGGTGATCCGTTTTTATGATAACCGACGTTCCTCTGATATAAAAGTCAAACTTCTGCAAAGCATAATGAATTGCATAAGCTTCCTTCTCCGTTGTCGTCCATTTTCGTTGAGTTCTGCTTAAAGCATGTGAAAGAAAGGCTATCGGTTTTTCTTGAAGAATATTGGCAATCACTGGTGTTTCATTTGGTGATATTTCTTGTACCAAACACGCTCCTATTGCAGTGTTGGAAGCATCACTATAGATGATCATGGGTTTTGTGATGTCTGGATGTGCCAGAAAAGGTATTGTGATTAATGCTGACTTTAGGTAGTCAAATGCTTTCTGACATTTTTCTTCCCACCTGAATTTTGCATATTTCCTGGTTAAATTCAGCAAAGGTTCGGCTACTTTTGAGAAATTGATTATGTGTTTTCGATAGTACGCACAACATCCTATGAATCCTCGCACTTGCCTTACATTCGTTGGTGGAGGTATCTTCTGTATTGCTGCAATTTTATCGTCATCTGGTCTGATTCCATTCTCATTTACTATGAAACCTAAATATTTGATCTCCTTTTGTAGAAAGCTGCATTTATCAATTTTAACTTCACTTTGTGTAAACGTAATCTGTCGAAGACAGTCTCTACACGTTTAAGGTGATCCTCAATGGTTCCATTGGTGTGTATTAAAATATCGTCTATGTAAGCTGATGCAAATTTGTGTAACCCTTGTAAAACTTCATCCATCAAACTCATGTATGTGGCTGGACTTGTTTTTAACCCAAAAGGCATCACAGACCATGAAAAAGATGCCATGTGAGTACAGAACGTGCTTTTCTGTTTTGCATCCGCGGACATAGGAATAGCCCAAAATCCTGATCGAGCGTCTAATGAGGTGAACCAATTGGATTTCCCAAGAGTCGCCAAAATGTCGTCTATGCGGGGTAGAGGATACGATATTGTTTTAGTAATTTTGTTCAATGCCCTATAATCACAGCAAAATCGGTGACTTCCGTCTTTCTTGGTGACTATTACTATGGGGGATGACCATGGTGAGCGGGATCTTTCAATAATACCAGCCGCTAACATTTCCTGGATAGCTTTCTCTACGATTTCTCTATTTTTTAGAGGAGTATGATATGGCCTCAGACTTATTGGTTCTTCCGATGTAGTATGTATTTCCATTGTGACGGTATTTGTTCTCTCCAACTCCATATCAGAGATTGCAAATACATCTTTATGTATCTTTATGAAATTCTCCAGTCTATTCTGAAATTCTTCAGTAGTATGTAATTGTTCTAGTAAAACTTTCATCCTGTCTGGATTTTCATCATTGTTGTTTTTGAGAAGACTGTATTGATTTCTCGTCATTTGGTTCTGTCAAGCTGGTTTTGAGGGATAATATGATTTGTTATAAAATTTGCCACTTCTTCTATTCGGCCAAGCAGAAACTGACTCCACAGTATAATATCTGCTTTTAGAGGAGCAATAGTTACTCTTCCTTCCATATGTCTCGTTTAATATGTCTCTATCTCTTTCATCAAGGTATGGATCGAAATTCGTGCATTTCTCTCTGGTGTCTGTTTCTGAAATCTCATTCGAAATACATTTTCTGTGATACTCTCTTCTCTGGGACTGGAGGGAGGAGATGGGATAGGGACGCTTCTTATTCCCCGAAGGAAATGTGTTTGGAAAGGTTTTGGATGACGTTTGAGTAGAGAGGTTCACATAATCGTCCTTGTAACTTGATAGTTTGTGGGAGATCTCATCCTTTGGTATTTGAACTTGTCCTACAATCTTTCCTCTTGGGATAGTAAGAGTGGTTCCTGAAGAGTTAACAATCATTATAGGAAAGTCTCTGTTCTTACTCACCATTACAATGCCATCTTGTATTTCCACATGTGGATCATCCGTTTCTTCATTCTCCATCTGAGATACATAGATTGTCTGTCCTATATTTACATAAGGTGAGTTTTTTATTCGAGCCTTTGTTACAGTGATAGAACTCGGCTTCAAAGTTACTGGAGCGGCAGTTCTTATCAACGTTGCGATATGTACGTCATCTTGTAGAGGTATATAACTGCCATTTATTCTGAGCTGTTTCAAATCAAAGTATATTCTGGCATTATTCTTTCTAAGGAAGTCTCTCCCGATTATAAAATTTCTAGACAGTCCTCTCGTTATAATAAATGAGTGTTCTAGCATTTCTTCTCCCATCTTGAAATGTATATAGGCAGTTCCTAATGCTTTCAGATCCTGTCCCGTTACTGATTTCATTCTTACTGTATGTCTTGAGAACTTCGTCATGTGTTTTATCTGATGGTACAACTTCTCTCTAATCAGACTAACCGTCTCGCCAGTGTCTATGAGAGCTCTGAAGTTTTGTTTTCCTATTTTTAAAATGCAAGAACAAGGGTCTGGGATAATATTTATGTAGGCTTGATCTTCTTTTAATGTCGCTGGTTTATCAGATAGAGATCGATTCTGCAGACCATCACATCCGATCTCTGTTAATGTGAGGTCCTTCCGTTTCCCATTCCCCTTGAGGTTGGTTGGGAGTCATTTCTGTTTTGATGATGTCTTCTATTATTATTTGTCTGATAGTGATTTTGATACTGATAATTTCTATGATGTATTTCTGGTCTTGAATTGTTGTCCCCAAAATGATTTCTGGGCTGTGAATTTCTGTAATTCCCTGCTACATGTTCTTGACCTGCACAGTTAAAACAGACGGTGGTTGGTTGTTGGGGTTCTACATTGTGTATTCTGTAGTCTCTTCTGTGGTTACTCTGTAGTGCTGGACTTCTCTGATTCTGGTATGAGTTATTGAATGATCTTCTATGATGTTCTTGATTTCTGTCCCATCGATGTCTCGAATGATCAATTTCCATAGGTTGGTGCATTTGTTGATCATGTTGGTATGTTGGTATTCATATTCTGGTAGCGGACACCTTCCAATCCGTTGTTGGAATCTTTTCTTCACATTCTCCTCATAAACAGCTAATTGTATTGAGGTAGTTATTGACTGAGGATCTTTTCTGAGTAGATGAATTTTCAGTGAATCAGAATACAGTCCGTCCACAAAAATTCCGACTAGATGTTTTTCCAGATCAGTTGATGGAATGTTACCTCCAACAAAAGCATCTTCGGCGAGGTTTAATAGCCTATCTCCGTACATTTGAACACTTTCCTGTCGATCTTGCTTTATTCTTCTTAACATCGTCCACGCGTGCTCAGCGTCGGTAATCTCTGAGTATCTTGATACCAATATTTTCTTGAGTTCTTCAAAGGTCTCCATCGGAAATGCCTTTGCCCGCCGTCGGACAAAATCTGTGACCAGGCCCTCTGATGACAAATAAATTATTTTCTTCTTGTCAATGTCTGAAGTTGCATCTATCAAGTAGGCGAATTTGTCTACGTCAACCATCCATTGTCGAAATCTTTTCGAATCCCCATTGAACGGTGTGATAAAGTTCTTTATATTGTTAAATTTCGCATGTTGGTCAACACGTTGAAGAGTGTCAGTCATGTTACGTAATGCCATTAGGTTTGTTTCATTTGGATCCACTGGAAGTGGTATTTGATGTGCATTCATTTCTGGTTGATTTTGCTGTAGGTTCTGCCTCATTAATGCCTGTTGTTGGTTATGCTGCATTTGCAAAACATCCATGTAATTATCCACGTGTGGGTTCGGTTGCGTCATTGTCTAGCAGTCCACCGAATCCTGGTTGTCGCGGCACCAATTTACCCCTCCTATGTGACAGGGGCACCAATTTACCCTTTCTCATGTGACAGGGCGTCCCAATCTTGCCCTCTAAGTATGTACCCGTTTTACATACTGGGTAAAGTTTATTTTATATTTTTATCTTTTCTCTTTTTCCTTTTAATAAGTGTTTCTGAAGAGTCATAAAACGAGAGTACTGGTTTGGTTCACCAGAGGTAGAAATTCTCTTCGATATTTTACGGGACCCAGGTTTTTATTTCATTCGGTTTCCTTGGACTTTGTGTGACATATAATGTAGTTCTCTTTCATCAGAGATCATCCAAACTGAATGCAGAACTAATCCATGATAGAAGTTCCAACAATAACTTTATTTTACAAGTCTTCCAATTTTCACAGACGATTTGATCATATAATTATAGTGTCGGTTGCAGATTACAATGTCTTACTCTATTATATTACTTTGGAAACTGGTACCAAAGGGAATTTGGTATTATTCCAGTTTCGTATGTAGCTGTTGTGTAATGCAGAATGTCATCGTCAAAACCAACTAAGAAGCTGGTGTATTTTGAACGATGGGAGAGTGGAAGACAATTAGGGAGCTAATCTCCAAAATAAATATGTTCCAAAAAACTATTCTAACAATGTTCGATCTTAAACACAAATGACTGTTTGTCATTGACATATATCAAATCGAGCGAATTCATAATATATCAAATCGAGCGAATTCATAATATATCACATCGAGCGAATTCATACCATTTCTGCGTCAAAGCAAGAAATACACTGTCCAATGTCAGGGGATAAAATAGCTTGAGTCTATCTGAGTCTACTTCAACATCGGTCTGTCTCAATATCACGACCATCTCGTTGCAAGGTCAGTAGCTAAAAACTTGTAAACATTCGTCTTCATAACGGATGTCCCTTAGTCCAATGAATCTATTGGCTAAAACCACTGGTTACAATTATTTGTGTACCACTAATGTATATGTCATCGATACTGCACTAGTAACGTTAACGTTATCTTGTCGTCATTTCCTATAACTGTCTTTGGTGTCTATGTTAAGTTTCTTTTGTTAGATAGAATTGAGGGTATCTTTTATATAATGACGTCATCAATCCGTTCACACCATATTTGGTCACAGAGACATGAGTACATGTAGTTCCATATTTGGTCACTTAGAAAGATGTAATTCCATATCTGGTCATAAAGAAAGGTGTAGCTCTATATCTGGTCACATAGAAAGATGCAATTCCATATCTGATCATAGAGAAAGGTGTAGTTCCATATTTGGTCACAGAGAAATGTGTAGTTCCATATTTGGTCATATAGAAAGGTGTAGTTCCATATTTGGTCACAGAGAAATGTGTAGTTCCATATTTGGTCATATAGAAAGGTGTAGTTCCATATTTGGTCACAGAGAAATGTGTAGTTCCATATTTGGTCATATAGAAAGGTGTAGTTCCATATTTGGTCACAGAGAAATGTGTAGTTCCATATTTGGTCATATAGAAAGGTGTAGTTCCATATTTGGTCACAGAGAACGGTGTAGTTCCATATTTTGTCACATAGTGTGTAATTACATATTTGGTCAGAGATAAATGTGTAGTTCCATAATAGGTCACAGAGAAATGTGTAGTTCCACATTTGGTCACAGAGAAATGTGTAATTCCATATTTGGTACAGAGAACTGTGTAGTTCTACATCTAGTCACAAAGAACGGTGTAGTTCCAAATCTGATCACAGAGAACGGCGTAGTTCCATATCTGATCACAGAGAAACGTGTAGTTCCATATTTGGTCACAGAGAACGGCGTAGTTCCATATCTAATCACAGAGAAACGTGTAGTTAAATATCTGATCACAGAGAACGGCGTAGTTCCATATCTGATCACAGAGAACGGCGTAGTTCCATATTTGATCACAGAGAACGGCGTAGTTCCATATTTGGTCACAGAGAAACGTGTAATTCCATATCTGATCACAGAGAAACGTGTAGTTCCATATTTGGTCACTGGGAATGGTGTAGTTCCGTATTTGGTCACAGAGAAACGTGTAATTCCATATCTGATCACAGAGAAACGTGTAGTTCCATATTTGATCACAGAGAACGGCGTAGTTCCATATTTGGTCACAGAGAAACGTTTAATTCCATATCTGATCACAGAGAAACGTGTAGTTCCATATTTGATCACAGAGACAGATGTAGTTCCATATTTGGTCACAGAGAAATGTGTAGTTTCGTATTCGGTACAGAGAACGGTGTAGTTCCATATTTGGTCACAAAGAAACGTGTCGTTCCATATTTGGTCACAGAGAAATGTGTAATTCCATATTTGGTCACAGAGAACGGTGTAGTTCCATATTTGGTGACAGAGAAAGGTGTAGTTCCATATTTGGTCACAGAGAAATGTGTAGTTCCATATTTGGTCACAGAGAAAGGTGTAGTTCCATATTCGGTCACAGAGAAAGGTGAGGTTCTATACTTGGTCACAGATAAAGGTTTAGTTCAATACTTGGTCACAGATAAAGGTTTAGTTCAATACTTGGTCACAGATAAAGGTTTAGTTCAATACTTGGTCACAGAGAAAGGAGTAGTTCAAAATTTGGTCACAGAAAATAGTATAATACAAAATGTGGTCACAAAGACCTGTAGACAAACTTCAGCCAGTCTTATTTGACTTTACTGTTCTTGTTACTTTTACCGTATGACGTAATCGTGTAAAACATTGTCCTGTGTTATGTTGTCTTTGCCTGATGTATTTCTGTCGCTAGCATGGTATCATATTTTTTCAGGATGTCTCTGACACTGTTAATCCAGATTTCTCTCAGTCACATCCACGCCTCAAGTCAGGTCTACTGTTGTATACTTATGCTGCTCACTCATCGCCTACACTGTGACGACATGTGTACACCATTTTGTTTTCTGTCTATCAATAACTGGTGTTGTTCGCATCAACGTCCTGACTTCTTCTTGCTCATCTATCTCTAATGGTGATATGAGCAGCTCGTCTCAGGCATCTCTCTCGCGTATTTTCATCTCCCTTTCAGGCATCTCTCTCACATATTCTCATCTCCCTTTCAGGCATCTCTCTCACATATTCTCATCTCCCTTTCAGGCATCTCTCTCACATATTCTCATCTTCTTCTCAGGCGCCTCTTTCACATATTCTCATCTTATTCTCCTGTGAGATCAGCGCTCTCTGCTATTTTCACGTTTCCTATTTACGACATGCACTACCAGAAATAGAACGTAAAACTTCTGTGTCGCAAAATATGGTCGGTGTAGTCAAGTATGCTGCCGTTCTCACAACATTTGTTTTAAACAAGTGGGTCAGTCAGTCTATGATGTCTTTAAAATATGTGGGTCAGTCAGTCAATGATACGAGATCTTTAAAATAAGTGGGTCAGTCAACCAATGATATCTTTAAAATATGTGAGTCAGTCAATCAATGATATCTTTAAAAAATGTGTGTCAGTCAACCAATGGCATGTTTAAAATATGTGGGTCAGTCAATGAATGATATCTGTAAAATATGTGGGTCAGTAAATCAATGACATTTTTAAAACATGTGGGTCAGTCAACCAGTGACATCTATAAAACGAGTGGGTCAGTCAAACAATGACATCTTTCAGACGAATATTCAGTTAATCAATGACATCTTTAAAACAAATGGGTCAGTCAATCAATGACATCTTAAAACAAGTATTCAGTCAACCATTGACATCTTTAAAAATAGTGGATCAGTCAACCAATGACATCTTTAAAACAAGTGGGTCAGTCAATCAATGATATCTTAAAACAAGTATTCAGTCAACCATTGACATCTTTAAAACATGTGGGTCAGTCAACCAGTGACATCTATAAAACGAGTGGGTCAGTCAAACAATGACATCTTTCAGACGAATATTCAGTTAATCAATGACATCTTTAAAACAAATGGGTCAGTCAATCAATGACATCTTAAAACAAATATTCAGTCAACCAATGACATCTTTAAAAATAGTGGATCAGTCAACCAATGACATCTTTAAAACAAGTGGGTCAGTCAATCAATGACATCTTAAAACAAGTATTCAGTCAACCATTGACATCTTTAAAACATGTGGGTCAGTCAACCAGTGACATCTATAAAACGAGTAGGTCAGTCAATCAATGACATCTTTAAAACAAGTAGGTCAGTCAATCAATGACATCTTTAAAACAAGTGGATCAATCAACCAATGACATCTTTAAAACAAGTGGGTCAGTCAGTCAATGACATCTGTTTCTAATTCTTCCTCCTTCTTACAATCCCATGTGAATTTACTTCCAAGAGAATTGAACTAATTAAAGTGTTTCATCACACCATTATTGGCTTGGATGTTGTCACGTGGGACTGGGTTTCTGGTGAAATTTACTGGTTCTATTTAGGACGTACTGATCTTCATTTTGCATGTGACGTGACATAAAGAGTGCACCAGTGTCATCTTGGGGTGTGTTCACATCTGACTCGTCAATTTTAGTTGTCTGCAAGCTCAGCTAATTATTGTTTCTACTTCTGCCGCACAAATGCTCATAAGCACATACAACAAATTCACATAATCACATTAAAAAAACTCGCATAAACACATACAACAAATTCACAGAAACACATATAACAAACTCACATAATCACCTACAATAAACTCACATAAACTCATACAACAAACCTGCATAAACGCATATAACAAACTCGCGTACACATATAGATACATAACACACAAAGGTGTAAGATAACACAGTGATAAAAGGCGCACACTTGCTGTGCCACGTCATGCAACTTGTCAATTGTCCCGTCAGCTACCACGTCGAGTATCTTGTCAGATATAACGTCATGCACCACGTCAGGTACTTTGTCAAGCAGCACGTCAGGTATGTTGTCAGGCACAACGTCATGCACCACGTCAGGTACTTTGTCAGGCAGCACGTCAGGTATGTTGTCAGGCACCTCGTCAGGTACTTTGTCAGGCATCACGTCGGGTATCTTGTCAAGCGCCACGTCAAGTACCACGTCAGACACCACGTCAGGTACCTTGTCAGGCACCATGTCACTCACTACGTCAGACACTACGTGAGACGTCAGTTTTGTCATCACGTCGGGTACCTTGTCAGGCGTCACTTCACGCATCAAGTCAGATACTACGTCAGTCGTCACGTCAGACACCATCACATTTATAACAATATCATCATCGCTTTCTTGTTCGCTCCTAGTGAAGCCTAGAACTGGAGCCCTAGGCCTAGAACAAGAGCCTTGGGTCTACAACTGGAGCCCTGGGCCTAGAACAAGAGCCCTGGGCCTAGAACTGGAGCCCTGGACCTAGAACAAGAGCCATGGGTCTACAACTGGAGCCCTGGGTCTAGAACAAGAGCCCTGGGCCTAGAACTGGAGCCCTGGACCTAGAACAAGAGCCATGGGTCTAGAACTGGAGCCCTGGGTCTAGAATAAGAGCCCTGGGTCTAGAACTGGAGCCCTGGGTCTAGAACTGGAGCCCTGGGTCTAGAACAAGAGCCCTGGGTCTAGAACTGGAGCCCTGGGTCTAGAACAAGAGCCCTGGGTCTAGAACTGGAGCCCTGGGTCTAGAACTGGAGCCCTGGGTCTAGAACAAGAGCCCTGGGTCTAGAACTGGAGCCCTGGGTCTAGAACTGGAGCCCTGGGTCTAGAACTGAAGTCCTGGGTCTAGAACTGGAGCCCTGGGCCTAGAACTGGAGCCCTGGGCCTAGAACTGGAGCCCTGGGTCTAGAACTGGAGCCCTGGGTCTAGAACAAGAGCCCTGGGTCTAGAACAAGAGCCCTGGGCCTAGAACTGGAGCCCTGGGTCTAGAACTAGAGCCCTGGGTCTAGAACTGGAGCCCTGGGTCTAGAACTGGAGCCCTGGGTCTAGAACAAGAGCCCTGGGTCTAGAACAAGAGCCCTGGGTCTAGAACAAGAGCCCTGGGTCTAGAACTGGAGCCCTGGGCCTAGAACAAGAACCTTGGGCCTAGAACTGGAGCCCTGGGCCTAGAACAAGAGCCCTGGGTCTAGAACTGGAGCCCTGGGTCTAGAACTGGAGCCCTGGGTCTAAAACTGGAGCCCTGGGCCTAGAACAAGAGCCCTGGGTCTAGAACTGGAGCCCTTGGTCTAGAACAAGAGCCCTGGGCCTAGAACTGGAGCCCTGGGTCTAGAACTGGAGCCCTGGGTCTAGAACTGGAGCCCTGGGTCTAGAACAAGAGCCCTAGGTCTAGAACTGGAGCCCTGGGTCTAGAACTGGAGCCCTGGGTCTAGAACTGGAGCCCTGGGTCTAGAACAAGAGCCATGGGTCTACAACTGGAGCCCTGGGTCTAGAACAAGAGCCCTGGGTCTAGAACTGGAGCCCTGGGTCTAGAACAAGAGCCCTGGGTCTAGAACAAGAGCCTTGGGTCTAGAACAAGAGCCCTAGGTCTAGAACTGGAGCCCTGGACCTAGAACAAGAGCCCTGTGTCTAGAACAAGAGCCCTGAGTCTAGAACTGGAGCCTTGGACCTAGAACTGGAGCCCTGGGTCTAGAACAAGAGCCCTGGGCCTAGAACTACCACTACAGAAGCTGGACCACTCACCGGATGTTGTAGCGTGTAGTTTCTGTAGACATTTGACATGATGAGGTTGCCAACACAGTGCACAACCTCCTATAACACGCCTGTTACGACATGCCTGAGGCAGTAGTAGTTCTATTGTTTGTTGCTGGTGCCCGGGACACACGCGGGACACACCCGGGCACCAGCAAATTTATTTACTGCAACATCTGATTTAAGCTTTACCAACACTTGCAGACACAACCAAAACAACATTATTAACACTAGCAAACACTTCTGGTTTTTTCTTGTCCTTTCTCCCAGTTAGACGTCACTATTTGTGTTTTTTTTTTTTTCATTCAACAGTTTTATCCCCGTCTTACGGCAGTCCTACTCATATTCTCATAGCAAACACTACAACGGTATTAACATTAGCAACCACGACAACAACATTACTACTATCACCAACAACATTACCACTAACGACAACAATATTAGTATTAATAGATATAAACAACAACAAAATCTTACATTGAGTTCATAAGCATAAACCGTGACTCCAGACCGGCTAGCAAAACCTGCCACCCCTACAAATTGGGCTGTCCCAGTGTTAGACATGACCATGCTACAGGCCAGCTAAGGTCAGCCAAGAAAAAAAATCATATTTAATGTCATACACAAAATTCTCTGGTTACAGCAAAGTCGTGGACACACATGTTTTGAGAGCATAGACTACAGAAAGTTGGGCGACAATGGTAGGAGTATAGAAAGTTGGGCGACAATGGTAGGAGTATAGAAAGTTGGGCGACAATGGTAGGAGTATAGAAAGTTGGGCGTGAATGGTGAGAGTATGTAAAGTTGGACGACATTGGTGAGACTATAGAAAGTTGGGCTAGAATGGTGAGAGTATAGAAAGGTGGACGACATATGGTGAAAGTATATAAAGTTGGAAGACAATGGTGAGACTATATATAAAGCTGGGTGACAATGGTGAGCGTATAGAAAGTTAGGTGACAATGGTGAGAGTATAGAAAGTGAACACAGACGTGAACGTATCTGCTAGCACCCATACTTCTCGTACTGACAATCCGTGTCATAAAATGACCGCGCTATTCATGTTATCGTGTTCTGCATCTCTTCTTCACCATATTGTAATCCCTTCTATTTCTTCTTTATTCGTATGTTCTCTCATATTTGGAACACATGACTCAGGCTTCGTCTTGTTTTTTTTTTTCGCATGATCTATCGTGGTTAGAGGGAACGTAAGCAACCCAGCTATGAGAAGACAGAGGGGTCTGTCTAGCATATAATTAAACACACACAGGCACAGATTTCTCACGCGTACTAAGCTTGGTGCCCATACTTCTCGTATTGACAATACGGAGATAAACTGGAAAAGTACAGTGTGTGTGGCAGGATAGTAGGTAACTTTGCCGCGGGTGAACTCCTGTTTGTTAGCATTTATGATAACAAATCAAACTGAAGGTTTGTTATGAATTACAGACACGAGTCATCGAAAAGCGGCAGGGCCAATACCTTATATGGGAGAAGTTTGAAATTGTTGGTTGTCATGAGGAGGAAGGGGGAGAAGATATATACTAAAGTTTAAATTTGCTTGGTCTAGCCAAAATATAAAGACTAGACGACTTTTGATTGGCGACTTTCACCGCCTATGAAGTTGGGGGAGCGTGGGCAAAAGGTCCTATATAATGTAGCACATTTTTAGACTCCAGGACTGTGTTCCATTGAGTCAAGACGACACCTTCAGACTAGTCAGGACCGAAGAAAAGTAGAATGTCAATAAAGAGGATTGGACTAATTATTGAGAATCTTCTGAAAGCTCGACTTTGTAATACTGGAAACCACAACGTCCTCGGAACCTATAAACAGGATAATAGTGAGATTATCATTAAAGTAATACTTGACAACCTGTAAGACGACCCTAAAAACTGTGGCCCGACATTATAGGGAAGTCTTCCTGTGTCAGACGTCTGAAGAAAAATATAACACTCAGAAGAACAATAATAAGAGAAGGAAGAACGTTGGGCCTAAATAATGTGCAAGAGCTAAGAGGAGTGGCGTCACAACGAACAACCTGGAGAGCACTGGTTTCTGCCTTATGCGCCGTGTTTGGCGCTTAAAGAATTTATTATTATTATTATTATGGGGTGAGTTGTAACATACATTTTATCATTTTATATTTTGCATTTGACATGTTTAACTTGCTGATGGTTGTATATGTTCATACGAGGCTAGCAACCTCGGCATATGACAATGATAAGAGTCGTGAACCACCACAGCAAGCGCTGGTGACTATTCTATTGCCAGTTCTCTCACAGGGAACCAAAAGCAGAGGTAGCCTCAGGCCCCAAGTGCAGCAGGGATTGGATGATGCTGACATCACGGTGTACATATTCATTATATTAACATTTTAATAAGTTTTATATGTATATTTAAACATGCTTAAATCAGGCAAAGCCGTTTTCTGCTGTTCATCCACATTTTGTTCCCGTCAGATTACCTGAATTAACGACGATTTTTCATCCTATCCACTGGGTTTTTGACTGATGCTCGGGGAGGGTAAAATTACTGCGGAAAAAAAAGGGGAAGGGTCGGTGGAACTGACAGCGGGAAGGCGTCTGACTGTGCCAGGAAATCAATACTTATGAGAGACATTAGTTTCTTCTGAAGTCTGTGGTACAAGTTGGAGAAAAGTTTGTGGTACAAGTTGGAGATACCAATGTGTGGTACCAGCTAGATACGAGTCTGTGGATCAAGAGCGTGTGGTCTACTCTGGATGCCTGCTTTTGACGGGTTGTGAAGATCCTTGCCTTGATGTTAGGAGCGGTTACCCCTGCAATTACGCCTGGGACGTGCCATTATCACAGAAGTCAACGATTATGGAGCAGTCAGCAAACCATTTAAACATCTGGCCAGTTAAGTAATTTTAATCTGGCCAAAGCAAAATACTCACCACTCCCACATGTGGAGCACGGACTGAATGATAATGACTTCGTGGTGTACATATTTATTATATTAATATTTTAATAAGTTTTATATGTATATTTAAACAAGTTAAAATCAGGCAAGAGTCGTTTTCAGCTGTCCAGCCACATTTTTTCATCAGATTAACTGTATTTAACGATGATTTGTTTTTTCATTCAATCCACTGGGTTTAACATTGATGCTCAGGGAGAGTAACATTATTGAGAAATAAAAAGGATCGGTGAAATTGACAGCAGGAAGGCGCCTGTACCAGCTTGGTACGTATCTGTGTATCAGAAGTTTGTGGTCTACGCTAGATGCCTGCTGTTATGCACAGAATTTTTCTAAGACTTTGTATAATTAACTTGCCTGAATTTTACACTGTAATTTTTTCTTGGTCGAAGGTAAATAACCCTTGTTTGACTGTGAGTACATTTTCAATGGTGGTTACCTTCTCTTGTGTCCTGACTCGCCGGTCCATTTTTTCGATCGATGTCAGTTCATTCTCCTTATATGGTAGTATCGGTCAACTGTTTCTTGGAATGATTGAAACCAGAGTTGATGTTTTATTCCCTGTCCATATAAGGCGTGATTTCGTTATATCTTTGTCTGGAATGTCTCTTACATCGTCCCGTTTTGAGTCTTACTCATGTGTATGCATTCTGCGCATGTCTGAACTTTAAGTGAGTTGGAGAAATCTTCCGGTCAGGGGATCCGACAAGATGTTTTGAGCAGAGAGGACGCATCCTGGCGTCTGTGATATTTTGATAGGGAATTGGTAGTCCTCCTGTGAGTTAGTTTAGCTAACGAGGTCTTTCCCTATATGATTCGAAAACGCCTGGAGGCGTATGTGTTGTGGTGTGATTTCGAAGCAAGGTAATACCCTCCTTATGTTCAAATCTGTAATCTATTTTGATGTTTGACATTGGTCGTTCTCTGCTCAGTTACCAGTTACAGGAAGGAGTGGTCCTTCTACTAGAGATTACACCCCAGGTATCTTCATACCTGAGATTTAGATGAATACGAGTCATGCTAGGCCCAGAGAACAGTTTCTATGTTTTTTTTAACTTCGCAATGCTAGCGACGGTATCTACAGCGAGGTTAGACTTAGAAAATCTACAAAGGTCAATCCGACCTGTACTCTTGAAACGCCATTCCCGTGCGTTCAGTGGTGAACTCATTTACATATCTGATCGGATAGCATCAGAGAGGAGTTTGTTAGACGTATGTACATTATGATATGAAGCTGACGCTGTGGTAAGCTGGAATTATATATATATATATATATATATATATATATATATATATATATATATATATATATATATATATATATATATATATATATATATATATATAATCAGCTCATATGATTTGCAAGATCCATTCAAGAACTTTATGTATGCACATTACCATGTACTACAGTGACTGTGACTTATGTAAATGGATGTACAGTACCTGTTTTGTGGCGTCAGAAACTAAACGATGGAAAACGTCAATAGCAGTTTACACCCTTTTATGACTTTTCATGTCATACCACATGTGTTGTGAAACTGTGAAACCACATCACCTACACTCGCAGCCAGCACCCATAAACCAGACAAGACACATCACACTCCAGCCTATAACCTATCTGGTGTCTATAGGGGTGGGACTTTATATGGCTACACACTAGCAACGACTGTGGACTTATACCTGCAGATTTGTGGCTTATCGTTCATAGTGGCCAGTAGTCAGCCATAAACCACCCTTATCATTTTTGGTGGCCAGTATGGGGAATGCTAATGATCCAAATAAGGGGTCATCTTCTGAGAAAGCTAGTACTTTTAAGATTAAACTACCAGCATTCAATGCTTCCAGTGACGATATAACGTTTTATCTGGATAGATTCGAACGTTCATGTAAAACACATAACATAGATAAATCACTGTATGTTTATCAGTTGTCCAATATACTTAGAGGTGATGCTTTGAGTATGTTAAGCATGGTAGATGAGCCTGAAAAGAACAATTATGAGGTTGTCAGGGCGGTCTTGTTAAAGAAATACCAACTTAACGAAGACGGCTATCGTCTTCAATTTAAAAATATGTTGCCAGAAACTGGAGTAGAATTCTCTGAATTCATTTCAAAGATACGTCTTACTTTTACACGTTGGGTTGAGCTGTCTAAGACAGAACATACATTTGAAGCACTTATGGACTTACTACTTAGAGACAAGGTTATGTCTTCTGTCAGTGAGTCTTTTCTTGCTTTTCTGCATGAGCGTAAGCCTAAAAACATAAAAGAATGGAGGAATACTGTTGCCAGTATGTCACTGCGCACCCTCACGTAACCATTAGCAACTCTAGAGTAAAAGAAGGTTTGCCGGTTGCTTCGGCAGCACCATATGGCCCAAACTTCATGCGTAAATTTCAAGGTACTCAACAAAATTTTAATGGAAAGAGTAACCGTAATTATGCTCAGAATCATGGCAATCAATCACATGGTGATTCTTCTTCGAAGAACTGGAGACAAGCTGATAGTCCTCGGTATACTACACCCAATAATTTTAGGCATTTCCGCAGAGGTAGTCAATATAGAGGCAATCAAAACTATTTTTCGCGGAGACCTCATCAATATAGAAATGATAATGACAGTTATGGAAACTGGGATTCAAACCAGGATAACAATTACAGTAGAGAGTATAATAATAATTTCAGTGCAATAATGGTCGCGGTAGATCTCAACATAAAAGAAAGAGATATCAACAGACAAACTCTGTACAGCAAGAGTCTCAGGGAGCATGTAAACAGGTTGATGATAATAAAAGCTCTAGTGCTATCACATGTTCTGCCTTTGACTTTGGTAGGGCAACTAAATGTCCCCAATGCAGTACTTTGTTCGAACCGACTACCGTAACTACTTTGAGCTGTGGTCACCCTCTTCCCACTCTTCCTGCTGCAGTTGCGCATGACGGGAGAGGTTCTCTTATCCTACATAAGGGTCTTATAAATAGTAATCCAGTCTCAGTCCTTTTTGATTCTGGATGTACTACTATTGGTGTTAGACAATCTCTTGCAGATCCATCCTGTGCTACAGGAAAGGTGATCAAATGTGTCACATTTGGTGGCACTTTGGAAAAGTATCCTACTGCCATAATACATATTGCTACTCCCTTCTTTACGGGAGATGTCCACGCGTGTCTTCTACCTAACCCTATAGCGGACCTTATTATCGGTCGTATTCACGGAGTTAGGGAATGTACCCCACAGCAGATTGCCGTTTGGGAGCAACAAAATATTGAAGCTACCAATGCAGTGGTCACAAGAGCACAAGCTCTAGAAACACCTCAAACTTCATTAACTGATAATAATGAAGTAAATAGCCAAAATAGTCACTTGATTATTTCACGTGACTCTTTTACAAAATTGCAAGAAGAAGATCCTTCTTTACAAAAATTCTTCATTCTAGCAAAAAAAAGGTGATCCGAATCAAAATACAAATAGAAAGTCTTGGATGTCTATGAAGAACGGCGTACTTGTGCGTATGGTACAAGACTCGACTACGTCTACACATTCTCAAATTCTTGTGCCTAAGAGTATGAGATTGCAAATATTGAAACATGCTCATGACTCACAATGTGCTGGACATATGGGTTTTTCCCGTACAAAGTCGAGGGTTCTTGCGGCTTTCTTTTGGCCATTTGTGAGCAAGGACATACGTATTTATTGTCGATCTTGCAAAGTATGTCAGGAGGTCAAATCTAAAGGACCACGACATACTGTGCCTATCCAGGCTACTGACATTCCTATTCGGCCGTTTCAGAAAATGGCAATAGATATTATCGGTCCTTTTAGGATCAAGTCGGCCAGAGGACATCAATTTATCCTTACATGTGTCGATATGTGCACACGTTGGCCAGAGGCTATACCTCTTAAGAGCATCTCCACTGCCGATATCGCAGACGCTCTTTGGCTGATATTTTCTCGCTTGGGATTCCCCAGAGAAATATTGTCAGACCATGGCACTCAACTTATATCTGACACTATGTCACAGGTAATGTCTATCTTACATATTAAAAGGTCTCTCAGCAGTATCTATCACCCAATGTCTAATGGGTTAGTTGAGCGTTTGAATAGAACACTCAAGACTTTACTTGGGAAGATAACTGAGGATCATCCTCAGGATTGGGACAGGGTTTTACCCGCGGATCTCTTTGCTTATAGAGAGGTCCCCAATGAACACACAGGATTTTCTCCTTTTGAACTTGTCTTTGGCGCGCGACCGCGCGGCCCTATGTCTTTACTCCATGATCTTATCACTGCCGATAATATTAGCGATGACACTTAATCTTCTTGTGAGTATGTCATTGCTCTTAGGCAAAAGATCATCGAGGCATGCAAATTAGCAACTTCTTCATCCGAATTTGCTAAAGAAAAGGCAAGGCTATTTGCAAATAAGAATAGATGTCTACGACAACTTTGTCCAGGTGACAAAGCACTCGTCCTACTTCCTTCAAGGGAGAACAGACTTCTTATTGCATGGAAAGGTCCATATGCAATAGTCTCTAAAATTTAAGACGTCGACTATGTTGTCGATATTGATGGAAAGCATAAAACTTTCCACATAAATATGCTTTCGGAATTTCATGAACGACCTGACTATTTGCAGCCTATTTTCCAGGCGACGGACGATTCTCCAGTACCTCATGGTCATTACTCATCCCTGTCAGTTATACAGGATGAGGAAACTATTTTTTCTGATGTCAATCTCCCTCTTCCTGTGATCCCACTTCATTCTACGGAATCTTGGAAAAACGTTACCGTTTCTCCTAATCTTTCCGCTGAGGAACATCGACAAGTCTCTTCGATGTTACAAACATTTCAGGATGTCCTTACCGACATCCCGGGACACACACATGTCATTGAACATGACATAGTACTTACTGACCATAATCCTATCAGAGTCAGACCCTATCCTATACCTATCCATTTTCAGTCACAAGTCGAGAAAGAATTGGATGAGATGATACGATTGGTGATAATCGAACCATCCACTTTAGCATACTCTTCGTCCATGGTTATTGTTCGAAAGAAAGACAATAACATTCGCCTTTGCGTTGATTATCGCAAATTGAACCAAGTTACGAAGTTTGATGCTGAACCTATGCCTTCGCTAGAAGAGCTACTAAACAAACTTTCTAATTCTGGATTCTTTACCAAACTTGACTTGTCGAAAGGTTATTGGCAAGTTCCTTTAACTAAACGAGCCAAACCTCTTACTGCTTTTTCTACACCTAGGGGTTTATTTCAATGGAATTTCATGCCTTTCGCCTTATGAACGCCCATGCTACATTCGTACGCATGATGCGTCGAATTCTTTCATATCGTACAGATGTCATAGCATACTTAGACGATATCTGTCTTTGTCGTAAAATTAACAGTGATGCAACGTTAAAATACCTCCAAAGATAACATGTAAGGATAAAAACATAATGCGTAAGCTGCTGATAGTACATGATCGCCCTGACCGCGGGTCACTACCCTCCATAAAAATTGACTTGCTAGACGGGAAGTCAAAACGGTTACCATTTGAACGGGATGAGAACGGCGGATCAAAAAGGAAAAAATATGACTGAAAAATTGCGTGAAACTAGCAAGGCTAAAAAGATGCAATTGGGGGGGGGAACGGAGGAAAAGTCACGTCCCCAAGTTGACACAAGGTAACGAAATCGACAAAAGGGACCATAGTTATTATACGCATCAGTCATTTTTTGGACGTTTTTGCGATATTTTGTCCTTTATTTGAATGCAGCGGCAAACGTTTCACAGAAGATTCTAGAAAATAATTTCGAAAAAAACAACTAACCTTGAAAAGTAACTTTTTCTTAATACTAATGTTAGGAATATAAAAATTAGCTGGCCGGATGGCCCATTTTGAGCAGTGAAATAATATGCTTTTATTTATACAGACGGATAGATAATAATGAAGACATTGACAAAAGACTGTGTTGTTCACATCAGCGAAAGACTGCATTGAATCAAACATGTTACTAATTTGCACAAAAACCGCGACCTTGAGACTCAAGTGTCCAAATCTAGTTAGAATGAAAGAGAGGGCCATTGGTGGGAGCTGTGGCTAAAAATAACTTTAAAGACAAAATTTGTAGAGGGGACGGATAGGTTGGTTCAAAAACCAAGTACGTTTTTTGTGAAAACGCAAGTAGAGACGGACGGACTAACAGATAAAAATCCATACTTGACTGAAGCATGACTGAAATGACTTTAGTGTAGGACATTTGAATTTGAAAAAACACAAGGTCTTGATTGGCCACAGACAATCATATTATCAGCGCTCAGACGCGCTTTTTTGCCATTCCTCAATAGTTGTCCAGTGATAGACACAGTAAATTTTAAGTGTGGTGATTTCCAATGAAGTAAATTGAAATAAGTTCAGGGACGCCATACTATAGCCAGCAGCTCAGCTGAGTTTTGCTAGCATTTCTGTGTTCTTTATTCATAATCTGGTAAGATTGAAATTATTTCTTTGTATATTTTAAATATTGTTTAATGTTTCGAGTGATTTGATACTGCCATATCGAAATCTAGCCTTACAACAAGTAAGGATTTGCTCTAGACCCCCCGCCCTAGTTCAGGGTCTAGGGACAAACAATATATAAACTCCAGCAAGGATTAGGAAGGGGTGATTAAGTGTTGAGATCAGTGAAACATATCACCTATCCTATTTTATGGCAGGAAGCTAATAAACATATTTCGGAATGTGTAGTCTGGGAGAACTTATCCTATGTGAAACCAACTTGGTAAGATGTGCTGTATGGTCAGAGAGATCTGACCCGTCTATATGGTGTTGTTGTTGTTGTGTGGTGTTGTGTCCAGAATTAATTTAGAGGATGGAATTCTGACACATAACTAATACTTTGATTGCAGAGCTGTGAGTTTTTTATTTGGCACCAATGTGGTGTCAAATGTGTTGAATATTACAAGAGGGACCCGTGCAGTAACATTGTGTCAGAGCAGCCTATTATTGCCCCCAAGCACGGAGAGGTGGGGCCACCAGACTCTTGATATTTGCCCCCAAGCACGGAGAGGTGGGGCCACCAGATTCCAGCACCAGAACTACTCTTTCAAAGTTACGTAAGCAGGCTGGTCTGCTGGATTTACACCAACTTCATAGACATAGCACCCAAAGTGAATTACTACTAAAACATCCCATTTCCTTCCATCATTAATGGACAATGTTTGGTAGGCATAGACAGGGAGGGATGAAGCCACCCCAACAGCACATCTATTCATCGTTCTCCCAGGGAAAATAAAATTATGAACTGTAGAAATATTAACTAATCGTGAAAATTGTATACGTACACACCTTTTATTTATCATGCCATTTATTCATGCCATTCACTCATAAATTTCAAAATCTTTCATATGTTCTGGCCAAAATAAAACCTTGGTTCAGAACAAATAAATTTAAAAAAGATTTACTTTCTAAAATTTCACCAGCTGAATTTAGTTCATTGTGTTCTAAATTTTATTGATAATATTATATTATTTAATATCTGTGTGTGTGTGTTTGTATATGTCAATACAACACATTACATTCAGTACCCTAGATTTTAACGTAGCCACATTCATTAGAAAAAAAGAAATGTGTGAGGTCGTATAGTGGTAGCAAGAAGGGTCTTCTGTACATTCACAGCTACATTTATTTCAGGAGCCTTCACAGCTGACCTCACGCATCACACTAGGTGATAACACAACCATACAAATACCATCAAAATCCACTACAGTCTGTTCAGTGATTCCTGGTGTCACAGAGTGCTCGAAGCTTTTGTCTGGATTATTTTAAAATTCCTTACTTTTCTTTTCCTTCACATTATGTCTGTTTTCTCTACGGAAATATTTGCACCTGCGATCGTTTCTTTAGCTGTTTTTCTAGTCTTCACTAATAGTCCTGTCATTCTATCCAAATTCTATCTTCTTCTGCAAAGGCACTTAAAAGCATTTCTTTAAGGATGTCTATACGATTTATTCGCTTAGTCGAAACGACAGTGGTTCCCAGAGTATCATATTTCCGTGTTCAGTGGTCAACTGGAGACCGTCGATAAATCTTGGTACGTGCCTTAGCATGAGACGGGAAATAATTAACTCTGGACGTGGGAACGGAAATGTTTTAACTTCATGCGAACGAATGCTGAGTTTTAAGATCACTTGCTGATTAACCGTCGAAGACAACGCACGCTTATAAGTTATAGAATAGAAGCATCAACTTACCTCATACCTACAAGTATATGTGATTGAGAGTAACGCTACTCAAATTCTATTTCTTAAGCTGTGGATAAGTCCTGAGCGGTAAGCAAACTCTCAGTATTCGCTTAATTAGCTAACTCTAATATCAAGGGATTAGTTAATGGATGTAAAGTGTGAAATACTAAATATTGTGGTTTTATTTCTTTACATTATATTGATAGCTATTTTGCATTTATGTATTATGAATGTTATTGATGCATTATAATGATGTAAATACTGGCTGATATCTGAAAGTGCTACATTCTAATGATTTTGATAAAACTGTTGTGAACGAGAGAAGAACCATGTTGTTCAATGGACGAGTGAATGAAATAGCTGTTAAATTCTGTTTAGTTGTTAACTCATACTGGCTACTAGTTGTTGAATCACGCTTTATTTGTTAAATGACGTGAATGTCCACCAGTTGATAAATGTAGATGTTGGGACTGGTGTAGTAAAGTGTAACGATTGTCAACTCATTAAACCCAGCACAGTTTTGGTCATACAGGTCATCTTGTCCTGGAACGTGATGAGGCTCCGACAAGAATGTGAGTGTAAACAATGAGTGTGTATGTGAATGTCAGAACGCGAATGGTAGCATGATTCGATAGAGTTGACAGGTTGGTAGTACATCACTCATACTCACACTGTTCGAATTCAAGAAGTACTGGAACTACGGTGGTCTTTTTATAACATTTAATGGGACGCACACTTGGGCAGTACGTGTATGGTTACAGGAACAAATGTCGACATAGACAGCATAATGTTGATCACAGGAATATCATCTTAAGTTAGCATTCATGCTTGGCAAATATCATAATGGAGCATTCGTAAATAAGCATTCAGAGTTCCATCATGTAAATCATCTGGCTTTACTGACTGGGCACGTCAGACCATAACCAATATATAGGAAGGCTCCTAGACCTAACCTCGTCTAGTGAATATCCCTTCACGTAAAGTTCAATATATATATTTTCCATAAAGATATAGGAATCCCAGACATGGGTTCTCACATGTAGCAGTGATCTCTTGGTTCATCGAGCGATAGTACAGGCATCCCTTTTTCTCACTCGATAAATACAAAGTATATGAATTTCAACATGGCTGTTCTTCTCTCGTGAGTTTCACTCACTATAGGACCCAGACCAAAATTGGTCATTCGTTAAATGTCCTCATTTCTTCATAGCTTCTCTCATACAGGTGATTGAATAATATCATACAATCTAGTGTTGATACATAGGAATGTCGTCTTCCTTTGAATAAATATTCTTTTCAAAAGTACCACTGTGCATCTGTTTATCGACAACGATGGCGAAGCCCAAGTTCATAATAAATTGTGGTTTTACCTTTCTATGCGAAATATAACTTTGCCATTCCTTGGCAAAAGAGAATAAACACTGGGGTAAAGTACATACAACATGTCTAAATGACTATCACTTTTCCCCATTGACTTATAGATCACTTTTTCGGCGACAGGCCTGCTACAACAAAATTCGACATCCAGACAGGATGACGGCCATGAATCACACCC
>JAMPIV010009923.1:0-113744 GCA_024509875.1 Oreohelix idahoensis
CATGCGCTTAAATATTTAATACCACAAAAATTAATAATAAAATATATAGATTTAATAAATATAATGATAATATAATGAATAGATATATTCCTCATTATATTTATATATATATATACTACACACATCCTACACACACTATTTTTACTGAGGGCCGGGCTCAGTGGTACTATAGGAGTGCCCCAAAAGTTCGTTGTAGAGGGGCCGACCACCGTTTGAAACTCTGTTTACATGTCCCTCTGGTCCACTTTGTTAGCAAAGAAAGGGTCATATAAATGTAAATCTTTTTAGTTTTGGTATGGTGTGATCATAATCGACGTCACTACACTCCGGGCAGTTCACTATGTACTCAATTTTCCTCTCGAGAAAATGTCGAAAGGGGTTTTGAATGCTAATTATTTCTGTTGCGCGCTGGTTGTATACACGCCGGATGCTTCCTCTCAATATAGTCCATTCCTGGTTGTCATTACGTGTGTGATGCCAAATTCACCAATCTTAGCTTTGATGATTTATCGATGCAGTGTCATTTCTCTAACAGGCGGATCAATTAATTGCCCTCAGTATCTCTCCCTTATCCTATCCCAATGAACACCTTCTATGGGTAACCTTGACGAGCTAGTCTGTCATTTTTTCACTTGCCTCGACCTAGGGACAGTAGATACACTCACCAGTTCCTGAAGATTCGAGGCTTCTATAGTAGGTCTTCCATTCATTGACGGAGCACATCCAACTTTGGACCTTTTGAAGCAATGGATTGTGGAGTCTGGATACACATAAACTGCCCTTGTGTCATGAGGTCTCAAGACCAAGCCACCGTAAGGCTACAGTAGCTGTCTCTACTCCATTCTTCATGCTTGAGCTGCTAATGTAACTCATGTAAGCCTCGATATCTGCGAGCGAAGGCCTCAAACCTTTTTTACTCTAGAAGAGAAGCCACCACCCTGATTCTTCACCACGGATTACAGACCATCATTGGCTAATTGTTTTATACTGCAATAAATAAACCATAACAAGACATCGAGGAAGTAAAAGCAAGTAAATTCAGTCAGGGACTACTAACATCTGTGGATAGACAAACTAACCTAGTTATTGTCCGATTTGGTCAGATGAATAATTCTGTTCAAAGCGCTCCGATCTGGCTTAACGGGAGAGAAATATGCTGACTCTCGCGGCGAACGTCACCGGGTCTCACCGTGATTCGAAACCGGGAAGCGCCACGCTCCCATTCTTTTACTTAGGTTTTAAATGGGTACCTTTACTCTGTTTTTGAGTTACATGAGGCACAGCGTCGAAGACTCAGGAATCTGGTTCACCCCAGCACATATACAAAGTTGAGCCTTAGTAGAGTGAAGTACCCTAGGGATGTATCTACTATGGGGACTGCCTTTACTTTCTTGTTACTGCTGTTCTCTCAGACAGTACTATTACTTAAGAGTTTCTGTGATACCCTGAAAGTCCGATTGACTATAGTCAATTGATACATTTAGTATTACATCCACAGTTAGCAGTCAGACACCTGGGTTACTTGAAAAAATAACACAGAATGAACTTAGATACTATTTTATCTACTAGCTAAAATGTTCACTTAAAATAGTGGGACATATTATGTTCCATACATAAACAAAAAACATGGAATGTATTTACTCGCACTATATAGTCTGGTACGACTATAAGTTTTAGGACTTAAAATCATCCAAACATGAAAGACCTGATGTATACATCGAATAGCACCTTTTCGTTCGATTTCAAAGAATTTCGAATTATTTACATTGGGCAATTTTCTTGACTTCTGCAAAATTTTTTTTCACTTTTAACTTAATCATTTCCCTTTTAAAACGCTTGTAAAATCGCTCATAAATATGCAAATGCATGTGAGAATAACTGATGAATTCAATATCAAAAGATGAGGAGTAAAGAAAGGGGCAGACGAATGTCAGACGGATCTGGGTACACCCATTTCTCAATTTTTGAAAAATAACCAGTTCGTTCAACATAGTGTGCCAATGTGATGATTTATACATTGATACACGATCCCCATTTGTAGTATTTGTATAGTTAGTAAAATAATGTAGTAAAATAAAAATTAGTGGGAGTTGTGAGGTTGCGTCTTCGCCTCCACGCCTGCAAACGCATACGTGTATTTGTTAGACAGTAAAACGACGAATAAATATACTATCTTTCCCTAACGTCTTGAAACTATTTAGAGCATTGGGAAAACGATCAATCCGGTTTTCTATCTGGAGGGAGGGGTAGAGAGGAGCGACAGATATAAGTGTTATTCTTTTAAAACAGCGTGTTAGTTGAAACTCAAACAAATTTGTAAAGCAAACGCGCGTTAGTAGTATTGTTAGGCAGGTTTGATATAAAAAAGGCGCGATAACGCCCCATGCATGGCCCGCGCTTAATATAATTTACATCGTGGGAAAATGTATAAACACACACAGACAGCGCATAGGCCTGCCAAATAGTAACAGTTTATGACGTAACAGACTAGTGGTCTTTCAGTTTGAACAAAGGGAGAGAGGGGGAACAAAGGATGGAGTAGTTTTTTATAGAAAAGTAGAAATGTCTGAATATTCTGGAGGGTAAAATTTATTGGACTTCTCTTTATTACAAGGAATTATGATCATAAAACCTTGGTTAGTTAGATAGAATATCTTCTCCTGGGGTAATAATATTGTTTTAACAATACACAATTCCTCCCAGATTATAAATAACAGATTGGTCTTAAATACTGTATAGGTTCGCTACAGACAATCGGACAAGACCCTCGTTTTTGCAATTGCATTACTATCGGTGACAATTTTTTGCACACAGCGTTGTTGAAAAAGAAGCAGAAGAGGGAGGGTCAAAAAAGTCTAAATGGGGAACTTTAGGAGGGAGAGGCAAATTGTATTCAGTAGGCACATAATAAAAAAAAAGCAAGTTATATTTTTAACTAACGCCAAGATCGGGACGGACCAACAGACAGGTAGAGGTTACCCCCGAAATTGGGCTGTAACTTTTGGCTTTTTTCAAATTTCAATCAAAATTGGAGGTCGTCACGATACTCTAATTGGCCCAACACATTTAATATTACTGAAAACTTAGAAGGTCGGTCGCCATTTGCAGAAGAAATACTTGTCCCTTTAGCTCAGGACGATTGTACTGGAAGTATGAAATTTTAAACTAAACTATTAAAGTAAATACCATAAAAATTTCATTAGTCAAGCCGGCAGCAAAGCTGAATCTAGTGCCATGCTCATCGTTACTTTTTGTATTTATTCATTGAATTCGTGGGGTTTTTTTTTTGTCTGGCACTAAGTCGGTGCCAGCAGATTTCTGAGTGTGGTGAATTTGAGAAGGACTTTGTATTCCAGTAGTGATAGTTGGGTACACGCTGTCTACCCTATTACTTTTGGACAAGTACATTACAGTGGCCCGTTGGCCGAGTGTGACAACTGACAGCTACTACATGCTGCTTAAGATAAGTATATAATCTGGCACATGATTCGTTCATCAACGAAATTAGTGTTCCCTAACTGAAATAAATAAAAAACTAGTTTCACACACCAAGAAATTAAAATTAAAATGTTGTGAAAATTAAAGGGACATGGGGAGTAGTTTACAGAATCCCGATCCGCCATCCAGTGCTAGTTTAACAGCTTAGTATTAGAATATTTTTTAACACCTGATTATTAGATTTAATAAAAATTGTGGGGTGTTGGACCATTATTGTCCTTTTGTGAATTGCCTTGCATATCTAAGTTATATATATTGTTTCCTTTGAGTTGATAAGTCCTGACAGAAGAATACTAGGTTCAGGACAGAAAGTTAAATTGTAAAAAATAGTTAATACCAAAAATTTCAAAACACGGTGTTTAGTCCTTTTGATCATTTGGACATTAATATTTGGTATTTATGTGTGTTGTTTTAGTAATTAAATTACCATCATCTATACCAACATGCTTTCATAACCCTAGAAGACTAGACGTAGTCATCATACATACTTAGACAAGAATAAAGTCATGTATCGAAGATTTCATAAGGTATGGTTGGTAGCAGGAATGGGCTCTCTGGACAACTCTCCCTAATAATTGTTATAATCCAGGGGCCTTCACAGCTGACCTACAGCTTCAGTACAATATAAAATACTTAAATAGAAACAACAAACATTTCATAACATCTAAATCACACCACAGCCACAGAAAGAATCGTCCTGATTATTGTTGTCGGTGGTTACTAACGTAGCAACGAGATGTAAGGTAGTTAGCGAGGACCTGAGTTATAAATTAGATTTCCGTTAATTAAAAAGCTTCCGCTTTTCTAATAATTTTTTTTACAGGCGATGAATATTATGATTTTTTTCCATTTTTTGTGTTAAAAGCCAAGGCTTTCCGGTTGAACAAATATTTGCTTTGGGATTCTCAGAAGTAATTTGTTATTTGATCAGGATGCTAACTCGTGCGGCCGAATCAGGTCGTGGACATTCGAATAAAGCACTGAAGAAAATTGAATCTAGTGAAATAAAAATAAATGGTATTGCTGATGCTTTCACGTTGATAGTAAAAGCCTACTGTATTATTACCCGCTTTCTTCAATGAAAAGTGTGCTGTATTTCTTGGAAAAAACAGTGAGATACGCAAGCTGAACAATGACCTAATTTTAATATTTCATTCATTCCATTTTATACACGGCGTAACTAAAAGACAGATGGACTAAAGGATAGAGAGAAGGGAGAGGCATAAAGCCGAACACGTGCAACACTAAACACGCGTCGCGCGATACACAATTACTACTATCACGCGTGTAAGGCCACATGCACTAACTTTTTCGGACGGACAGTGATAAATTCACTAACCTTCCCAGAGTTAGGTTTTTAAATCCTGAAAAACTCTTATTAGAAAGATGACAATAGATGGGTTTACGTTTGAAAACATTACAGTACCCAGACAGCACATCTTCGAAACAGGAGGTAGAAGGAATTGCATATTTTGAACGCAGCCACTTAGCTCTTTTAAATTTGTATATTTGGGTTCCTTAGGGCTTGCTGACAAAGAATATGTAAAACGTTACGCAAATAGTCTAGGAATTAACAAGTTATAACCAAAATAAAATAGTGGGGATGCCTGACAGCATGAAATCATTTCTGCTCATAAAATTTTTTTATAACGTGTTTGAAAAAAACCTTGCGTACGGAAATAGCCTACCATGTAAACTCCAAATTGATTGGAGCGCAACAAATATAAGACTAAACACGATTGGTCGGACTATAAATACTATCTTTGGTTGTTAGGGGGAGACGTAGGAAGGTAACATTTTTTCAAACACTTGTCGAAACGTGGCTCCATTGGCCAGACTCGCTGATATAATCACTTAGGAGCGTTAGTTCGAGACCACTAGTTCAAATAAGCTTGATAAAGCAACAGTGCGTTGAAGCCAGCTCATATTTTTGCTAAATAAAAGCCTGGAACATAAGCAGATGGGAATTTGTGCCAGTATTTGTGCCAGAATTCATTGCTAGTCAACGTATCTGTGTTTATTTCCATGAATTGTGGTAAGCTTGAAACATTCAGTATCTTTTAATGAAAATTGAATGTGAATTGTTAATTTATGCCTGTATATATGTGTAGTTCAGTAGCAAACATGATGTAAAGCCTATAATGCTCCAGCCTGAACAGAAGGTGTCGGAGGAAAGTAAAACGGCATGGAATGGCCAAACAGTACACTGACACCTAGATGATTGACTAGAAAGAAATAATGCTGGAAGTGCAGAGGCGTAGTAACCATTAAGGAGGTTAATACTGGTATAAAGTATTTCAGATGAAGCTGACAGTTGGCCTAACGCTCTGAACTCAATGTTTGTGATGTATTGTGCTCAGTGTAAAAACTAGAGTATCAATTAGTTATGAAGTAGAAGGCACATCCTTCTTGTTTTCAGGGACCGTGGTCTTGATGGTATTGAGCAGCACCTGGTCAGAGCTTTGCTGAATCCAGAGTCGGACAGCATACTCCTTGGTCCATTTAGCTATCAGTGAGGTGTCTCCAGAGCCCAGGGGAGAAATCGAGCAGAGGAGTCTTTTCCTGCCGCCATCACGCAAGATAAGCTGATGTGGCCAGCTGAGCTCAAAATTATGTACCCCCATCTTAAAATAACATTGTAACATAAACTTAAGAGGGGAAGTAAATTGTTTTAATATCAGGAACTGAGAACATCTCCAATACTAGTTCCAATAAAGACAAACTATTGAAGTCATGATGACAAATACCAACAGAGCTTGAACAAAAACAAAACCAGTATTACCTCATATTACTACTACACAACTGACACACATAGGATACTTTTAATAATATATGTCACTACAATATTCATATTGATAAATTCTGTACATATAACTTGTAATTAAAAATGATTGTGATTCCTGGTTCCCTTTGTATTTGAATCAGGACACATATTCATTCATTACAGCAATGAATACATATTGTTATTTGAAAAGTTATCAGTGACTCCTTTAAGATATCCTTGTAGAGTGTTTTATGTATGTGAGTGTCACAGTGTTGTCAAGTGTAGTGGAATAAATTAAATTGTTTATCTGTCTGGTGGCAGCAAGTAAGGTTATCTATAATCCACTACTCTTATTAGATATAGATACCTTCACAGCTGATCTCAGTCAGTACACTAACAAGAATCGTGCACCAGTTAACAATAATGCAGATATGTTTCCGCTAAGATATTAGATGAATGCAATAACTACGCAATAAATTAAATAGACATACACAGAAGCGGATCTACTATAACGCTAAGAAGCTTGAGCATCAAGGCCCTCAAGTCTAGTTTTCTCTTTAATAAGTTTCTTTCTCATCCCCCACACTTTTGTTTTTATTAAAGGGGCCCTCCAAGAGTTTAAGCTTCAAGGCAACCAAAATGTAGATCCACCACTGGACATTACATATCCAGTGAGTGGTCAAATAATAGATACAGTGCACTTATTTAAAATGACCTCAACAATAATGCATCGAAGGCCTAACTACAGACGAGCTCTCCATTCCATAACACCTCATAGTCTTACCCCAAAGCGTAATAGCCCAATCTTGAATTTTCACTATACTTTCTCTTACAATTTGCATAAAAGTAAAGTTGATCACACTTAAAGTTGCGTGTTATGATATTCAATGCAGAGGAACACATGGATACAACACAACTTTAAGTTAACACTACACCCAATAATAGTATGTGCACATTGTCAAATTATCTTTCTTTCTTGATAATAATATTTTGAACATAAAGACGTTTCTCAAAGTAAATACAAATGCATTACACTTAAACTGCGTGAAATTACCCACCAGAAAACATAATTAGAATGCCTATGGACTGAAAACTGATAGCTATTCATAAAAGTAGAAAAATCCTGGTTACTAACACGAAAATTGCAGTGACTCTTAGGTCTGTATCACAAGCCACTATTTAACTATGGTGGGGGAAGGTGCTAGCTGGCTAACCACTCACCACTAGGGCATTACCACTGTTGTACAGGTTTAAACTACGACACATAATCTGGCTCGTTGTCCACTGAGGTAATGACTATACAAAATGGGTGACACAAGGAACGAACGCTTCTAAACAGCTAATATCCCTTATAACAAGATCATAACTTGGCCACACACGGCCTAATGAAATGCAAATACATATATAAATGCCGCCACAGGGAATAAACATATAATATCAATATGCAAGACAGGGCAATATGGCTACCTAACTCAACGGTGAACTCCGCTCAATATAGCGGGCGAAAAACCAGCATGGTACTAACGACCTACGATTATCAAAAAAGTACGTACAACCAATTCTCAGCTTAGACAAAAATCATCACTGAGCAATATAATCACTTCACTAGAATAAATGTCACCAACATAAGGATACTAATCTGGCGGGCACTGTCACAAAAGATATTCAATGAAATATGGGCAGCATCAAGCTGGCAAAGAAAATCGTCCAATCAGGACGGCCGTCCAATCACTAATCAATCTTTCGCGCTCAACCCCTTGGCGCCCGAATTTCCGATAGTCACCTGACACGGTCGTTCGGCTATTTCCGTCGGCTTGCCTTGTCACTAACAAGCAAGCAACCACAAAATAGCGTTGTGACAGTCTGTAATATCTCAACACCAAATTTAGAGCACTATAAAATGCACAAAATTACAAAAGTGGGCAGCGAACCTCAATTATTAAAGCTCTTTTTGCACATAACACAACTCACTTGCGTTCTCAAAGTTCCTCTCTCCCCATATAATATTACGAGAGTGGGACCTGACCCTTGTACTGAGTTGTTTGTTTGTTTTTATTTTTTATTTTTTTTTCCGACGGCGCACAGTCAGAGTAAATCATCTCCTTAATCATATGAAGCTTCGTTATTTGCTCTACTGCAGGATATTCGTCTTTTTTGTACACTCTCGGACGTCTACGTGAATATTTTCAAAGAAAGCCGTGGTCAGCTTGAGGCTGTTTGTATCTCCGGTCAGCTTGAGGGCTGTTTTGTATCTCGGTCAGCTTGAGGCTGTTTGTATCTCCATAGAGTATTTTTCCAGGCATAAATGGCACAAATGATGGCACCATATGTGCTTTCTCTCATGTCCTCATTATGTTGGGCAACTTTTGAAGCAGGTGTTCAGCAGTCATTTTATTTATGCCAGTTCACTCATCAGTAGTTCCTATCTTTTAGCTTGTTGAATAGATGGTATCTCAATCTGTTGTGGCCCGTGCGGAGTCTGAAGATTACTACTTGTTCTCTTCTGCTGAGCTGGTAATGTGCATCATTTTGTGCGTGGTCTGTATGCTCTGTACCCCCATGTGTTCTTGTAACGCAGGATATACCTACTTCCACTCGAAGGACAAATCAGGATGCCGCCTCATGTGTAGTCGATCCCCAATTTTCTACAGTATTGTGCATTTCGCTCTCTCTGTCGCCTTTCACTTCAACCTTTGAAAACATTAACTCGAATCTTGAAGGTTTGTTATAAGTTAATCCTTCAGAGTCCTGTGTATTACTCACGAAGATTTTTTCTTAAAGAAGAGAAGAGCATGTTTCTTGATTTAACCTTTAGATTGATAGGTTGCTGATTTATGCCAATTCCTATATGTAATGTCATCCTTCTTTAGCCTTAATTATTTACGTTTGACAACTTCAAGGTCATTTAATCTCGTCATACTCGCAGCTAAAAGACCAACAACAACACTAAAAATGCCGTGGTTTTGGTTTCCTAAAATATCAGTCACATGCGGCGTTAAATTCGCTAATTTAAGTTCTTCAAGCTTATCGGTTTCTCTTGCATTTCATATTTCGTCGCTCTTCGCCGGGTTATCGCAGTTTCGCGTCTTACTTTTGTTTAAAACGCCCTTCTTTTAGTTCTGTCTTTTTCATGCATCAAAGTTCCAGTTCAATATCATTGTTTGCATGTAACGTGCCACTGGCTCTGATTTATCCTTTTTTGTTTTTGTACTGCAACATTGAAAGGCTTGTTTGTTAGTATTGATCCATTCAACGCAATTTCTTTCTGTTAATATACTTGATACTCCAAGAATCTTGCAACATAAATGCCTTTGAAATAAGGACTTTTTCTTTTTCATTATCCGCCTAATAACCTGTTCCCTCTTGTGCCTTTTTTTTCAAATTGAGAATAAGGATGATCCCCTGATAGTTAATCTGCATAATATTTTGTTTTTACAGGTGTTTCTGGTGTGGCCAAATTTTCCGACAGTTCGTGCACTGTAAGACTGGAGGTATGTATGTCTCAGTATTCTTTATCTTTTGGTCGAGGATGCATGTGTTTGGTGTATTCATCATTTCTGTGGTTATTACTAAAACCTCAGTTTATGATGTCCCCTTTTACTTTAGTTCTGTCAGTTTGTACGAATTTAATCTCAGGGTTCTGATGCGTAAGTTGTTAATACGTCGTTAGTTTGCAAAATGTTTTATTAGCAATTTCTATGGACTATTTTGCGTTTCTTTGGTTATCTCTGCCATTATCTTTATCTACTGCACTAGGACTGTGGCTTTTTGGTTATTTTCCTATTTCCTACAGTCTTTTTTTTTTTTGGTCAGTTCATTTGGTGTACTGATAACAGCCCTTTTGGTGTCTGAGGATGTTCCCCATCATCCCTCAGGGGATCGGAGTGGCTAAGAGGTATGGCGTCCAACTCGAATTCTAGAGGTACCGGGTTCGATTCTCAGTTGAGGGAATATAATTTATGGAAATTGTGTACAGAACCAGTGGTCCTAATGATGTCATACTCCCCCGTCTCCTGGTTGGTGAGATCGGATGCCTAGTCTTCTCGGATAAGGGCAAAGAAATAGGAGGTCTCGTGTGCAAGTTGCGCACGTAAAAAATCCATCGGCAGTTGGAAATCGTAAAGAGTAGGCCATAAGGCTGCTGCTCAAACAAAATTTAAAAATTAGAAACCTACCTACCACAAAAATATTTATAGAATGTGTGATTGCTATATACGCACATTGGGATTCTCGCCGGTGCTACAGAGTTCGTGTATTGTGCTGAGATCCTCCTTGTGTGATCTAAGGGAGGAGATCGGAGCACCGATGGAGTTGTCCGTGTGCAATGAATATAGTCCTTCAAACCAAACCAAACCCCTTTCTTAGTACTCCCTTTAGCAGTAGTATAATTATTTGCATTCTGGGAGCGCCGTAAACTTAGCTATCTCGACTGCCACTTGTCTGAGCAAGATATTCCCTCGCCGGAATACGATTTAGTAATGGTATGATATGTTTATAGTTTTATACAAGATTTGAGACATATGTTAGGCCTAATTGTTATATACTTAAATACTTCTTTCTTAGGGGCACTTTTGTGTTTCCATGGCTATTTTTATTGTTGTTTATATTTGATTCGCTAATGTTTTTTTTTAATGTTTTGTCTATTTCTTCTGTTGTTACACAATTTATTTTGCCCGTTTCATTCGATGTAAAGATTACATAACTTTAGCACCGATGGATTTTGGCCATACTTGTCTTGTCTAGCACTCTTAGGACGAATATAATTTTGTCTTCTGAGAGTGCCTTTAGCTTTGGCTCATCTAGCCTCCCACTTAAGTGATTTTTGTGCGTGGGAGTTCAGTCTCTAAATGACCACCTCTACCGCTGCTTCTCGTCTTCTTCTTCGTGGTCCAACCGGTCATTATGTTCACTATTTTTGTTTGTTTTGTCTCTTGTTCATTTTCTTTCAGGTCAGGGATATTTTTATTGAATTTCTTTTGGCTCTATCAATGCGAGTCTTATTATCGGCCCTAAAGTTTGTGTTAGCTGTGCTCACCCAAAATTTTCCTCGCCCTACTGGGATCGGTCATATTAGATATGATTATAGTTTAGATAAGGTATGTGAGACGTAATATTTAGATGCACGTGCTAATCATATTCTGTTCTACTTATTAATTTATACTTAATTCCTATAATATCAGTCTTAAAAATGAACAGGAATGAACGACTATTTAATTTTAACTTTCAATAGTAAGACAAACTGGAGAGGGAAAAATATCACTTACAAACACCTTTGGATTTTACTGTTGGATGCGTTTTTCTGTGTCCCGAAATTCTTTGTTTATTAGCTGACCTGTTCGTCCTCGAGTAAGCTTGATGCTGCCGTTTGAATGCCTGGAAGACTGCGAAATATTTTTCTTTCTTTTTTGTTGCTTCTTTTCTCGTAGTGCGCAACGATCACATTCATTGAGTTGTTGGTTATAACAAGATGTTTAATATTTTTAAAAATATATTTCTTGATTATTTTTGAAAATCCAGTAAGAGACCGTTTATCTATGGTTATACACTTAAAAAGTGTATAAAACGTATCGGAGATTAATTACGTAACTGGTAATTACTGAGAGGTCCAGAATGATCGCATGCCCAGATTTGTGGGCCTTCTGCAATTCATTTTTCTCATTATTATATCTCAGTGTCCGTAAACCTGCTTATTTTGTATTTTATAAACAGAGTTAGCATTATTTTATATTCTCCGTATCAGCACTTCAAGTTAGCCGTAACATGTTAATTTTTATCTATTTTATTACATGACTGTCTCATGTCTAACAAAAAATCTGCTAAATTCAGTTACATCTGCTTAGCAAATTCTACTTACTTACTTAGTCGTTCCCCTTCTACCGTGAGGTGTAGAGGTTTGGAAGAGAGAGCGCCAGACTATCCTATCGGCTGTCTTCCTCCTGGCCTGGTTCCATTCTAGTCCTCGGTCCTTCAAAGATTGTCTAATGTTGTCTTCCCAGCGGACTCTGGGTCGTCCTCGGGGTCTGGATCCTTGGCTCTTTGTTTCCCATGCTTGTCGTGGTAGCCGATCTTCTCCCATTCTGCAGACATGGCCAAACCATCTTAGTTGGGACTGTTCTACTTGGGTCTGCAGGGGGTGGCATTTTAGGCCTTGACGTATCGTCTGGTTGCGTACCATGTCTCTTCTTGTTACTTCAACCACCTTCCTCAGATACCTCATTTCTGAGGTTTGGATCTGGCTTTTATGGGTTGTAGTCATTGCCCATGACTCGCATCCATATGTCAAGACTGGGACATAGGTGGAGCGGTATACAAATTCTACAAATAGCGTAATTCAACGTTCTAAATGTCAAGTGTCCTGTTCTTAGTGTTTCAACCAACTTGCATTCTTTTCATGTTGGATTTTCAGGACATTACGGAAAAGCCGTATTTTGCGGCGCTGAAACTAAGTTGCACTTCTTTTTGACATAACGCGCATTTCTTCCCATTTCTTGATGGCTGTCACATAATTTTTGGGTCGCTCTCTTGTCCACTACGGCCGTATCCTGTGACAGTTGTTGTACTGACTTTATTACGTGTTTTTCAGTGGTCAGCACCTTTTTCTTTCTCTGTTATGTAGCAGATATGTTGTATTTTCAAACATTATTACACTCCTCTCAGTATTACGTCGTCATGTCTGTTTGGTTACCTGTTCCTCCCTGCTGGGAAAGCCGACAATCATGTTGGTTAATCTCGGGTGTGGCCGACATCAGACTACAGATTAGCACTAAAATCGCCCCATCGAATTTGGTTAAGTATTAACTAGGCGTGCCGGGCGATAAATTACCCGTCTGTGGACAGATTACAGACACGCACTTATCAGTCAGACACACCTGACCGGAAATATTGGAATAGTCCGGGCAGATGTACGAGGTTATTTGTAAACATTGCCGAGAGAGGATCGGATGTTTTCATTCCCATTTGGGGGAGACATGACCTCTTGCAGTAACGCGCAGAAAATTTCCTTGGGAAATAATTTGAATATACCACACAAACTATGCAGTTTTGAAACGATTGGCGGTGTGGTTCGAAAAAGAGGAACAACCAAATCCCTCATTTGGCGCCGCCTAAAATTGTGACAAACAAGGCGGGGACGAAACTTTGCAATATAATCTTACCTTTTTGCAAGTCTAGTTCACTGTGAGAATCGCTTGCCAAGACGACAAAACCAGAATGTCATAGTTAAAACTAGAAAATCAGAATTCTATTTATCAGACCGGACTTTGCTGGAGCATTTTGCAGAACTTAAACGGCCCAGGACAACTCTATCAATTTTATAAGGAAAACCGGGATCTGAGGACACTGAAAACACGGAGTCATAGTGGTAATTTATTGTTAAAGTAACGACCCCCAAGAACACGGGAAAAAAGGCATTTGCTAGTGCCTTAATTTATTTCTCTGAGCATTCAGTCTATGAGCCAAAAAGTGGCGTAAGCTGTACATTTTACATTCTATATTTTTCATTACTAACATGTGAACTAATATGCGCATATTGCCATGTGAATGTTAATATGGGAAAATTGCTATTGGATGTCCACGTCGTTTGAGGCTGGCAACCTCAGCATATAGAATGATGATTTCATGAACTAACACTGTAAGGGCTGGTGACTGCTTTATTGCTAGTTTCTTAAAAGAGAACTAAAAGCTTAGGTAGTCCCAAGTTCCATATGGAGCAGGGAGGGAAAGATGAAAGAAATGATGTACATTCTAATTATAATATCTGCAGTTACAAACCAGTGTGAATGTCTATGTAAACATATTCACTTTAAAATTAATGAAAGTTTCAAGCTTTTCAACCAGTGTAGATGTAAATGTACACATATTCTATCTATACTATTAACCTTTTCATTAGAATGTAAAGTAAATATAAAACTATTCAATTTTAATGTAAAGAAAGTGTTCTCTCGAGGGATTAAGCTTAATTCTCATCGAGGGTAAATTCTGAGGTAGATGTGATGGTGGAATAGAAAGAAGGGGATACATAAATATGTGTCGGGAAACTCAATACTCAGAGTGTATTTGTTATCTATTCTTTTACTATACTAGTTGGTTGTACCATCTTTGGAACAAGAAGGGAACAAGTGGCATAAAGTCGAAGCTAGATACCATAATCAGACGGGGCTAAATGACGAGGGACCAACTTTGTAGACACTCCTTGACACTTCTGGGAACGTGCTACGCCCTACAACCTTGACCAGTGACGAGCGTGATCAACGACTCAGTCTACCAAGAACCAAACCATCAGAAGGAGCAGAGCTGTCACTGACAGCCAAGTAACACATAAAAGCTGCCAAGTGACTTCCTTTACAAACATCCAGTACATCACACAGTGATGATAATTTTCTGATAAATAATTATTCATTTTTTAAAAACGTTGTTAAAACCTAAATCTGTTATTTATAAATATACAAATTTAACGTCGATTTAGTCATTTTGAATGTACTGCATGTTTGTCTCAGTCAGTTCACTAAATACTCTCTAAACATAGCTATACCATAATAATAAGAATTCCACTGAGTAAATCAGGGTGGGGGCTTGAACGAGCTGAAATTAATAATTGCTTAATTCTTCATAAAAGGCGGCGGATCAGATATAAGTTAACAATTGTCCTGACCAACGCAGCATTGTTCTTGACTTCTGAAATATCTTATGAAATCACCCATATTAGATACTCATGAGTTTTGGCCACTGTTTGACCACTACTGCAAAGCTGGGGAGGCGATTCCGTGACAATGGCATGTGTTTCAGAAGTTTCCATTTGTGTGTGTGTGTGTGCATAATTTGTGGAAATTCCCATTTATGTTAAGCAGTGTTAATCTCGCAGTGCATCTGCATCTTATATTTATACATTTAGCCAGAGAGGCGTCATTGCTCATCATAGATGAAGGTTTTATGCTTTCGTGCCATTCTTTGCGTGTCACTGATTTACTTCTGAACGATAATACAAATGAATGAAATGGTCACAGGAAAATTAGTCACGACATTAGGTCATAGAGCAGATAAAGCACAGTATAATTATTTTCCGCCATGTTTTATCGTGTTACTTGCTGTTTTATATATTTAAAAAAAAAATGGTGGTAATGTATCGATTAATCTCATATTGATGGATATAATAGCTACAAATAATTATTTTATTTCTTGACTCCAATCAGAATTAAAGGTCATGTAGTAATTACAATAAGTACTTTATTCTGTGTATAAGTAAACAGGGAAGGTAATCGTTTGTAGAGCTCCCACACTACACGTGTAGCGAGATAGACCCGTACATCTCAATTCCTCTGCTCTCACAAAGCGAGCTAGCCTCGATTACTGACGCCTAGCTAAAACATTAGTTGTCTTTGGCCAGACTTTCGCATGTACATACATGTAGATCTTTTTTTTTACTCGATGTATGCGTTCCCGAGACCCTCGCATAAACAGACATCGCGTTAATGGAACATGATTTTCCCCATTCAAAAACATTTAAAGTAAGAAGGATGTATTCCGTAAGTGCCGTACATAATAATAAAAATAAATACGTGCAATAATAAACAGTTTTATAAATTAATATATACCATTCATATTAAGTGCATGCACATCAATATAACACACCAATTACAAATTATTCAACATGACAGGGGCATGATCATTACCTTCTTCATTTTCATCAACTTCTAATTCGACGAAGGATGGGGTGGTGAATCATCTAAACGAGAATCAGGATATGCAGCAATGAACTGTTTCCTGAAAAAGGTGTCGATAGTTGAGTTTGTGACTCTCTCTGCTCACGGAAGATTTCTTGGTAGGGAGCAGCACATTCCATCATTTTATTCCTAACCATAAAGCTCCTGTCCATGTTAGGATCATCGTGTTCAAAGATCCTGAGGCAGTATTCAAGATGTTGGAAGGCCTCCTTTAATCGTTTCACTGTAAGTTGTCGGCCTGGTGGTTGTTGCTATATAGTGCAAGTTGCTGCGTTTTCTTCTTCCATTGTGATCTTCCCCAGCGTCAATAGGTCTTCATTGCTCAGTTCTACTTTCTGAGATTCACACAAATTTACAATTTCATTTTCGTTAACTTTCATTAAACCAGCTCTTGAGATCATTCTGACACCATCCTTAATAGCTGTGATACCATTGTCGTCAACGCTAAATCTTCAACGTCAAGACAGAGTTGAGGGCACCGTTTTTTTATGCATACCGTTCAAACATCACCGCGGAACTTCATTCTGTCGTAGATTTTTTGATAGGAGAATTAAGACTTGGGTTGGTCCCTTCTGATTAGATTTGAATAAGTGATAGTCACGGTGAGAGATAGTAATAGCAATAGCTTTCCACGAGTGAGATGGTAGACTGTGATAGAGGCTGTCTCTGAAATCGAGAAATCTTCTCTCTTTCACCTATCTTCTACGACAGATTTAGCGGAGTCAGACAGTCTAAACACACACATATATATATTGCATATATATATATTCTATCCACTCACGTGCACGCACATATAAGACGACAGTTAGACGTACAGACGTGGGAAAACTATAGCAAATGATTATATAGATATTCTTGAACGATCTGACCAACACGCTGATTAAGTTTAAGGGCAGTTTTAATTATCATCTAAAATCCCATCACAACACCTAAAATTACATCAAAGCATATACAAATAGTCATAAAAATCAAGGAATTTCTACAAGAAATGATAGACCCACAGTTATGATCTTCCCTCGTTAGGAGAACGATGATAGCCCAAAGAGTCACAGATACATATGAATTGGGTCTAATATTTTCCCCTTTTGAAGGTATGACCTGAGTTTGATAGCAGTATCTATTCTAAGGAAAAATATAGTTAAGCAACAAAATCTTGCATAAGGAAAGTTACAAAGTGAGTGAATCAAACGAAGAACATCCTTCAGTCTACTTTCACTCGGTTCTTTCATCAGGGCCCTGACTCACACAACCTTACCTACAATCGTGCTGTGGTTCGCCGTCTGGCGCAAGCCTTAGTGTACACTTCGTTTAATCTGTCTATCTGTGGATGAAGCGGATACCCAGCTCTGCAGATATTGGTTTCATTCAACGTGTCCGGGGAGCGTCCTCTTCAGGCGATCGTTCTTTCTTTACATATTTAAGTTAATGTCACTTATTCACGAGGTAAGAGTTTGGGTTTCAGCGGGCACACAGTGTCAGAACACGAGGTTTCCCTTAATTAGAAAGATGACCGGTGGACAACTTCTCTCAACATATAATCTTGGTTCACCACACACTTGGTCAAATAATGTCGGAAAAGTTATTTTTTTTCTGTAATTATTCTCGCCACAAGGCAGCATGTACATTAGAGTTTGTGAAGAAATATGATCTGGCTCAAAGGCCCAGTATAAGCATTTATTCTTTTAAAAAAACCCGTTAGTGGGATTGGTATTTTGTCTATCTCTGAAGGTACACGCCCTGTCAGACAGGTGTAACTTGAAAAACCCACGTGGTTAAAGATATAAAATTGTTATGTTTCTCACAGGTTTGTCTCTGTACTAAACGCCGGCAAAGTTGGGTTACCCCAGTATTCACTGAATAAAGAAAAAAACACATATGAAATATTTTACATATTATGTACTCAATATAACTTACATTTTGAACTGCAAGCGTAGAGCTTGACTTGACGTTTAAACTTTCCCGTGAAAATATATATAAAATCAATCATCATGAATTAGGAATACATACGTATTCCGTCAACACTCATGAGGCATCTAGCATTTATAAGTTAGTTTAGAAAAAATTATTCTCGTCTGATTATTTAGCAGTTAAATTAAATTCATTATAGCTACATGATTTTAAGCTAGAAATTATAATTTATTCTGTTTTACCACTGTAACTCGTCGACTAGAGAATATAACAGACTTATTTTAATTCACTCTGCACAAAAGAACTAGTGAAAAATAGGCGATTAAACACTTAATCACTCACAAAATATTAGCTACTTAATGTAATATTTACCTCAACACAGAACTACGGTATCACAACGAAACTAAGAGATTTCACTTATAAGTTTAAGTATCTAGAACGAAGTGACCACGTCTACTGCAAATGGAGAATGAGTGAAATCAAGTTTCGAACTCTGGTTAATATCTTAAACCAGACAAAGGGGTCTGATGCGTGATGCCATATGATGATGGATGGCATCCGCATGTCTGGTTTTGTGTAGTGTGTAGATGTGTTCAGTCAAAACAATGTTCATGCAACAATAACAGGGCAATCCACATAGGACGTCAGTAAACTCACGACGTATAAAGTCAATGAGTCTTGAAACAGCCGTTGACGTTTTTCTTCATTATTTATTGTGGACGCCACAGTGACAAAATGGTTACGCAAATGTGTAGGCACATCAAACGGTCATTATCACAGCAACATTCAATACAGCAATAAACGGTAGACAGCATTACAATGATGAGTCAGATGCATGTTATATTTCAAAGTGCTGTAAATGTAGTCAGGTGAACAACTCCATCCTTTTCTATAACAGCCAGGAGATAACCAGATGTATGAGATCAGTTCACTCTCCTTAGTTTGACTTCAGCAAGACAGACACGTCTGCCGAAGTATAAATAATGTCCTCAAAAATATCCTCTAGATAATAAAGGTTTTCCAAACCTAGTTCATTTAACAAAGTAGCAAGTAATGGTCCTTGGTACCTGCATCAACCGATGCAGTACAATGCAGCGACATGTGAGCTAGGAAAACATCTCGTGACGACGACTTTCGCAGACAGGCTATGAATCGAAATCGCTCACGACCCAAAATCAATAGAGTTAATGAAAGAGTCAATTTACCTTGCTTTCATGAAATACACAGAAATATCACGCCTCCCGACATGTGGGAAACACTAGAGGTATTATCTCGAATAAACGAAATATCCATTAAGAGGACTACACATCCCTGACAGAACAAAAATAGCGGAGATCCCCCTCTTCAACGAGGCATCTCTTTCGCCATTCCAAATCGCTCACTCCCACTAGTGGTGGGCGGAAACCGATCGACAAAGAAGCAAGACAAGTCATGCGCAGTCCAGCGCAAAACGACCACAGCTCAAACTTAACTGCATTCGATACCAACGCGAGAAGACAAATGCTTACCGAGAAAAGTGACTATAAATTCCAAGCAGTTGTTGCCCTTGCGTTATAAAACAGATATTGAAATAAAACGATGTTGCGAGAATTTATCACGCAACATATCACCACCTCCTCCCGATAAAAAAAAAATGTGGAACATATTTTTTTTTTTCAATATCAAAGAGCAAGCGATAAGCGGCTCAAAACGCACGAATTATGCGCTGATAATTAATTAAATTGCCAAACAATAGGCTAATTATAGAGTGTCTGGTGAGGATATACCTCAACAGAAAAATAAATATGTCTCAAAAAATATTCACATCGGGGAGGTGTCACCAACACACATCACGTTAGCATGTAAACACAATATACGTATGCAAGTTACTATAATCATCATTAAACAGCATACTCTAATATTGTCTTTAAAAATGGATGTACAAATCTGATAGGAAATTTTAGATAGTACATTCTTTGACATGTAATGACATAAGTACATAGTAAAGTTAAACTACATGACGATCCAGGACATATGCTCTGGTATTCCGAGGGTAAGTACACAATCTAGAACTCGTAAGGTAAGTCCTCAGCTCAACAATGACATTCTGAGAAAGTACAAGCAATATAATGCTAATTAATAACTAATATGCTTCATAAGGTACAATACATTATTAATAATTGTGGCTGTTTAGTAAACTAACGGCCCTTATATTAACTACTCAGTCCTCCTCTATCATCTTAAAAAAACGAACAGAAGAAGATGACAACAAAGCACGATAGTGTGTACATATAAAGTAAGTACAGATGTGCTAATCTATTGTAGAAATATAGGTGTGTTATGACTCTGTAATATATGGAAATATAGGACAGAAGTATTAGTTGGAGTCATGTGGGCATCTAGACAAAATGTCAGCCATCACATTATCCGCACCACGGATAGCTCGTACCGTGAAGTGAAAAGGTTGAAGAGCTATAGCATATCGAGTGGATCTCGAACTCTTCAAATTCTTAGTCTGAATAGCTGTAAGAGCTTTCTGATCAGTCTCTAGAATGAAATGTGCGCCAGGAGGAATCTTTGTAGCTTTAGAATTGACCAAACCATCGCTAACAACTCACGGTCTAAAACCGAGTAGTTCCTCTCTGCCGCATTTAGTTTTCTAGAAATGTACATAACAGGATGCAGAGTATTTGCATATTCTTGCATCAGTGCTGCTCCAATCCCAGTGGATGAAGCATCACTCCGAAGAACAAAAGGCCTATCAAGAGTAGGTAATCTTAAGATGGGAGGAGAAGAAAATATATTCTTGATTTGGTCTAGTGAAGATTGGCATTCTTCAGACCAACGGACCAGATTAGGCGAACCTTTCTTCAACAATGTTGATAGAGGTGCCATGATCGAAGATAAATTTGGAATAAATCTCCCATAAAATTGAATTAAACCTAAGAGACTCCTAACTTGTTTCTTCGTTTTAGGAACAGAGATGTTCAGTATTTTGGAAGTATTGTGGTCTTCTGTCTTCGAGAGACCATGACCAACACGATGACCCAGGAAAGAGATTTCACCAAAACCAACAAAAGCTTTAGAAGGTTTTGCTGTCAAATTATTCTCACGTAGAGTGGACAGTAAGTCATATAACCCTACATAGTGATCTTCCCAGGTATCACTGAAGAGACAGATGTCATCTAAGTATGCGATGACATCCGAACGATGTGACAGAATTCGACGCATCATGCGAACGAAAGTGGCAGGGGCGTTCATGAGACCAAAAGGCATAACATTCCATTGAAATAGACCCCTAGGTGTAGAAAAAGCAGTAAGAGGTTTGGCATGCTCTGCTAAAGGCACTTGCCAATAACCTTTAGACAAGTCAAGTTTAGTGAAGAATCTAGAATTAGAAAGTCTAATCAGTAGATCTTCTAACAAAGGCATCGGTTCAGCGTCGAACTTTGTGACCTGATTCAATTTGCGATAATCAACGCAAATTCGTATGTTCTTATCCTTCTTCCGGACAATAACCATGGAAGAAGAATATGGTGAAGTCGATGGTTCAATTATATTTAATTGAATCATTTCATCCAATTCCTTTTCCACTTGCGACTGAAAGTGTATAGGAATAGGATACGGCCTAACCCTAATTGGATTATTGTCGGTAAGAATTATGTCATGTTCTATGACATCTGTGTGTCCAGGAATGTCAGTGAGAACATCCTGAAATGTTTGTAACATCGACGAGACTTGTCGATGTTCGTCACCAGAAAGATTAGGAGAAACAGAAACGTTTTCCAAGATTCCGTGGAATGTAATGGAACCACTGGAAGGGGAAGGTTGACATCAGAGAAGGTAGCTTCCTCATCCTGAATGACAGACAGGGATGAATAATGACCGTGAGGTGCAGGAGCATCATCCGTTGCCTGGAAAATAGGCAGCAAATAGTCGGACGTTCGTGAAATTCCGAAAGCATGTTTATGTGGAAAGTTTTATGCTTTCCATCAATATCGACCACATAGTCAACATCGGAAATCCGAGAGACTATTGCATACGGACCTTTCCATGCAATAAGAAGTCTATTTTCCCTACTGGGAGTAGGACGAATGCTTTGTCACCTGGACAAAGTTGTCGTAGACATCTATTCTTGTTAGCAAACTGCCTTGCCTTCTCTTTAGCAATTTCTGATGAAGCAGTTGCTAGCTTACATGCCTCAATGATCTTTTGTCTAAGAGCAATGACATACTCATATGAGGATTGAGTTTCATCGCTAATATCATCGGCAGTGATGAGATCGAGTAATAAAGACATAGGGCCGCGTGGACGCGCGCCAAAGACAAGTTCGAAGGGAGAAAATCCTGTGTGTTCATTAGGGACTTCTCTATAGGCAAAGAGAGCCGCGGGTAAAACCCTGTCCCAATCTTGAGGATGATCTTCAGTTTATCTTACCAAGCAAAGTCTTGAGCGTTCTATTCAGACGCTCAACTAACCCATTAGACATAGGATGGTAGATACTACTGAGAGATCGTTCAATATGTAAGGTAGACATTACCTGTGACATAGTGTCAGATATGAGTTGAGTGCCATGGTCTGACAATATTTCTCTGGGGAACCCCAAGCGAGAAAATATCAACCAAAGAGCATCTGCGATATCTGTAGTAGATATGCTCTTAAGAGGAATAGCCTCTGGCCAACGTGTGCACATATCGACACATGTAAGGATAAACTGATGTCCTCTGGCCGACTTGACCTTAAAAGGGCCAAATAATATCTATGGCCATTTTCTGAAACGGCCGAATAGGAATGTCAGCAGCCTGGATAGGCGCAGCATGTCGTGGTCCTCTAGATTTGACCTCCTGACATACCTTGCATGATCGGCAGTAAATACGAATGTCCTTATTGACAAAAGGCCAAAAGAAAGCCGCAAGGACTCTCGACTTCGTACGGGCAAAACCCATATGTCCAGCACATTGCGAGTCATGAGCATGTTGCAATATTTGGACTCTCATGCTCTTGGGAACAAGAATTTGCGAATGTGCCGACGTAGCCGAATCTTGTACCATACGTACAAGTACGCCGTTTCTCATTGCAATCCAAGATTTTCTATTTGTATCCTGATTCGGATCACCTTTCTTCGCAAGAACGAAGAATTTTTTTAAAGAAGGATCTTCTTCTTGCAATTTTATGAAAGAGTCACGAGTGATTACTAAGTGACTATCTTGGCTATCAACTTCATTATCACTATTCAGTGAAGTTTCGGATGTTTGTAGAGCTTGTGCTCTTGTAACTACTGCATTTGTAGCTTGCATGTTATTATCTTCCCAAGCAGCAATCTGCTGTAAGGTACACTCCCTAACTCCGTGAATACGACCAATAATAAGGTCCGCAATAGGATTAGGTAAGAGACAAGCATGCACATCTCCAGTAAAGAAAGGAGTGGCAATGCGAATTACAGCAGTAGGATATTTTTCTAGAGTGCCGCCAAATGTGACACATTTAATAACCCTTCCTGTAGCACAAGATGGATCTACAAGCGATTGTCTAACACCAATAGTGGTGCATCCGGAATCGAAAGTAGTGAGACCGGAGTATCATTAACAAGACCCTTATGTAGAATTAAAGAACCCCTCCCGTCATGCGCAACAGCAGCAGGAAGAGCGGGAAGTGGGTGACCACAACTCAAAGTAGTTATGGTACCCGGTTCGAATAAAGTACTGCATTGGGGACATTTGTTTGCTCTCTCAAAGTCAAAAGCAGAACTAGTGACAGCGTCAAAGTTTTTACTATCAACAACATGATTACAGGCTGCCTCAGTTTCCTGTTGTACAGCATTAGCCTGCTGATATCTCTTTTTTGTGTTGAGATCTACCCCGACTATTATTACCTCTGAAGTTATCAGAGTTATTATTATCTCTGCAGTTATTATTGTCTCTATTGTAATTGTTATACTGGTTCGAATTCCAGTTTCCACGATTACTATCATGTTCACATTGATGCGAACATCTATTTGTTTGGTTTTGAGGTCTTCGGCAGGAATAACCTCTATTACCATATCCTCTTTTGAAATGCTTATAATTATTAGGGTGATAGTAACGAGTACTATCAGGTTGTCTCCAATTCTTCGAAGAAGAATCACCATGAAATTGATTTCCATGATTTTGACAGAAATTACCGCCACTCTTTCTATCAAAATTTTGTTGGGATCTACGAGCAAAGTTTTGACCATACGGAGCTGCCGAAGCAACTGGTAAACCTTCTTTCACCTTAGAGTTACCCATGGTTATGTGTGGGTGCGCAGTTACGTATTGGCAACAGAAATCTTCCATTTCTTTTATTGTTTTAGGTTTACGTTCATGAAGGAAAGCAAGGAAAGACTCATTGACAGACGACATGACTTTGTCTCTAAGTATTAAGTCCATAAGTCCTTCATAAGTTTTTTTCCGTCTTAGATAGTTCAACCCATCGTGAGAAAGTAATGCGTATTCTTGCAATAAACTCGGAGAATTCAACTCCATTTTCAGGTAACATGTTTTTAAATTGTAGACGATAGCCGTCTTCGTTAAGCTGATATTTCTTTAACAAAGCGGCCCTGACAACCTCATAATTGTTCTTGTCAGGTTCATCCACCATATTTAATATACTTAGAGCTTTTACCTGTCAGTATCCCTGATAACTGATAAACATATTTTGCTTTGTCTATGTTATGAGCTGTACATGCTTGTTCAAATCTGTCCAGATAGAACATTATGTCATCGCTGGAAGGACTAAATGTTGGTAACTTAATCTTAAAAGTATCATTATTAGCCTTACCAGAAGATGAACCCTTGTTTGAATCATTACCATTACTCATGCTTGTCAATTTCAATTTTTCCAACTCTAAAGCTAAGACCTTTTCTTCATGTTCCATTTTTGCTTTCTCTTTCCTCTCATCAGACTCTCTCTGTAATCTTCTTTCCTCAGCTTGAGCCTCTTTTTGAAGTCTTTCATTTTCAGCTTCTTTTTCAAGTCTTTTTATTTTCAGCCTCTTTTTCAAGTCTTTTATTCTCAGCCTCTTTTTCAAGTCTTTTATTCTCAGCCTCTTTTTCAAGTCTTTTATTCTCAGCCTCTTTTTCAAGTCTTTTTATTCTCAGCCTCTTTTTGAAGTCTTTCAGCTTCTAGCTGTAGCTGGAGTTTTCTCTCCTCAGCTTCTGATTCCCTTTTTTGTTTTTCCATTTCCATTTGGAATCTTTTTTCATCCACCTGCATCTGCAGTTTCTTTTGTTCAGCTTCCATTGCTTTATCATATCGAGCAGTTGCAAATTCTTCTAACTTATCACCAGTCTTCCCAAGCAATTTACCCTGCTCAATAAAGTGCTCAAATGTAGACATGTTGTCTAACATATGAGTCCAAAACCTGAAATAATTAACTAATTTATTTCAAACCTAAGTGTAACAAGTCTTAATTAAGCACTTGTATATTCACATCACATTATATTATCCCAGTCTCTGTGGGAAACAAGTCTCCAATCAAAGAACTTGTATATGAAATATCAGCACTCAATTCTTGATCATAAGTGCACTTCTCATTCAATAGTGCACGACACTATTCATCATTCATTTATCATCAGTATAGTAGTAACAGTGCATTAGCATAGCCCATTAACTAATTACTATAACTGTAAACAATGACTATGTAAACACATGCAGAATGTAAACATTGAAAATGTAAACAATACAAACAATGTAAACAATAACAATGTAAACAATAACAAAGATCAGCAACAATACAAAAACTTTCGCAGAAATCAACTAAAAATAAAGCAGAAATTAATGAAATATCACAAAAAATGTGACGATATCTGCGATAGAATTAAACAAAATACATGACACCACAGTGTATAAACAAAAATGTTGTATGAAACTAAATTATAGACAAGAGTAGGCTAACAAACACAAACAAATCAAAACAAAACTAAAGAATGCGAAATAATAACGAAAACAATATTAAAACATGTCATCACAGCTAACATAAATAGCAACAGAAGTCGCTTAGCAAATTCCAGTATTGGAAATTTGCAAACCTTACAGAAAACGCTCACAATAGACGACCTCTATGACGTGGCATAATCTAACGGAGACACCACCCAACCGAGAACCCGCTGAAATATAAACATATAAATATACAAATAACATATAAACATAAAACATATAGAATGAGATGATACACAGAAGACTCAGCAGAAGTATAAGGGCACAGTTTACATACAAACAGGCCACTTAACTTATAGGCTTCCAATCGTAGAACAGCAGAAAAACGGATGTCAATCAACGTCCTAAAGAGCGAAGCTCCAACGATGATGGCACATCTGAACTGCTTCCACTGCTAACACGATGGTACAAGAGTGATGCGTGATGCCATATGATGATGGATGGTATCCGCATGTCTGGTTTTGTGTAATGTGTAGATGTGTTCAGTCAAAACAATGTTCATACAACAATAACAGGGCAATCCACATAGGACGTCAGTAAACTCACGACGTATAAAGTCAATGAGTCTTGAAACAGCCGTTGACGTTTTTTTTCATTATTTATTGTGGACGCCACAGTGACAAAATGGTTACGCAAATGTGTAGGCACATCAAACAGTCATTATCACAGCAACATTCAATACAGCAATAGACGGTAGACAGCATTACAATGATGAGTCAGATGCATGTTATATTTCATAGTGCTGTGAATGTAGTCAGGTGGAAAACTCCATCCTTTTCTATAACAGCCAGGAGATAACCAGATGTATGAGATCAGTTCACTCTCCTTAGTTTGACTTCAGCAAGACAGACACGTCTGCCGAAGTATAAATAATGTCCACAAAAATATCCTCTAGATAATAAAGGTTTTCCAAACCTAATTCATTTAACAAAGTAGCAAGTAATGGTCCTTGGTACATGCATCAACCGATGCAGTACAATGCAGCGACATGTGAGCTGGGAAAAAAACATCTCGTGGCGACGACTTTCGGAGACAGGCTATGAATCGAAATCGCTCACGACCCAAAATCAATAGAGTTAATGAAAAAGTCAATTTACCTTGCTTTCATGAAATACACAGAAATATCACGCCTCCCGACATGTGGGAAAACACTAGAGGTATTATCTCGAATAAACGAAATATCCATTAAGAGGACTACACATCCCTGACAGAACAAAAAAATAGCGGAGATCCCCTCTTCAACGAGGCATCTCTTTCGCCATTCCAAATCGCTCACTCCACTAGTCGTGGGCGGAAACCGATCGACCAAACAACAAGACAAGTCATGCGCAGTCCAGCGCAAAAATGACCACAGCTCAAACTTAACTGCATTCGATACCAACGCGAGAAGACAAATGCTTACCGAGAAAAGTGACTATAAATTCCAAGCAGTTGTTGCCCTTGCGTTATAAAACAGACATTGAAACAAAACGATGTTGCGAGAATTTATCACGCAACATATCACCACCTCCTCCCGATAAAAAAAAAATGTGGAACATATTTTTTTTTCAATATCAAAGAGCAAGCGATAAGCGGCTCAAAACGCACGAATTATGCGCTGATAATTAATTAAATTGCCAAACAATAGGCTAATTATAGAGTGTCTGGTGAGGATATACCTCAACAGAAAAATAAATATGTCTCAAAAAATATTCACATCGGGGAGGTGTCACCAACACACATCACGTTAGCATGTAAACACAATATACGTATGCAAGTTACTATAATCATCATTAAACAGCATACTCTAATATTGTCTTTAAAAATGGATGTACAAATCTGATAGGAAAATTTAAATAGTACATTCTTTGACATGTAATGAAATAAGTACATAGTAAAGTTAAACTACATGACGATCCAGGACATATGCTCTGGTATTCCGAGGGTAAGTACACAATCTAGAACTCGTCATGCTTGAAACTAGTAAGGTAAGTCCTCAGCTCAACAATGACATTCTGAGAAAGTACAAGCAATATAATGCTAATTAATAACTAATATGCTTCATAAGGTACAATACATTATTAATAATTGTGGCTGTTTAGCAAACTAACGGCCCTTATATTAACTACTCAGTCCTCCTCTATCATCTTAAAAAACGAACAGAAGAAGATGACAACAAAGCACGATAGTGTGTACATATAAAGTAAGTACAGATGTGCTAATCTATTGTAGAAATATAGGTGTGTTATGACTCTGTAATATATAGAAATATAGGACAGAAGTATTAGTTGGAGTCATGTGGGCATCTAGACAAAATGTCAGCCATCACATTATCCGCACCACGGATAGCTCGTACCGTGAAGTGAAAAGGTTGAAGAGCTATAGCATATCGAGTGGATCTCGAACTCTTCAAATTCTTAGTCTGAATAGCTGTAAGAGCTTTCTGATCAGTCTCTAGAATGAAATGTGCGCCCAGGAGGAATCTTTGTAGTTTTAGAATTGACCAAACCATCGCTAACAACTCACGGTCTAAAACCGAGTAGTTCCTCTCTGCCGCATTTAGTTTTCTAGAAATGTACATAACAGGATGCAGAGTATTTGCATATTCTTGCATCAGTGCTGCTCCAATCCCAGTGGATGAAGCATCACTCCGAAGAACAAAAGTCCTATCAAGAGTAGGTAATCTTAAGATGGGAGGAGAAGAAAATATATTCTTGATTTGGTCTAGTGAAGATTGGCATTCTTCAGACCAACGGACCAGATTAGGCGAACCTTTCTTCAACAATGTTGAGAGAGGTGCCATGATCGAAGATAAATTTGGAATAAAGCTCCCATAAAATTGAATTAAACCTAAGAGACTCCTAACTTGTTTCTTCGTTTTAGGAACAGAGATGTTCAGTATTTTGGAAGTATTGTGGTCTTCTGTCTTCAAGAGACCATGACCAACACGATGACCCAGGAAAGAGATTTCACCAAAACCAACAAAAGCTTTAGAAGGTTTTGCTGTCAAATTATTCTCACGTAGAGTGGACAGTAAGTCATATAACCCTAAATAGTGATCTTCCCAGGTATCACTGAAGAGACAGATGTCCATCTAAGTATGCGATGACATCCGAACGATGTGACAGAATTCGACGCATCATGCGAACGAAAGTGGCAGGGGCGTTCATGAGACCAAAAGGCATAACATTCCATTGAAATAGACCCCTAGGTGTAGAAAAAGCAGTAAGAGGTTTGGCATGCTCTGCTAAAGGCACTTGCCAATAACCTTTAGACAAGTCAAGTTTAGTGAAGAATCTAGAATTAGAAAGTCTAATCAGTAGATCTTCTAACAAAGGCATCGGTTCAGCGTCGAACTTTGTGACCTGATTCAATTTGCGATAATCAACGCAAATTCGTATGTTCTTATCCTTCTTCCGGACAATAACCATGGAAGAAGAATATGGTGAAGTCGATGGTTCAATTATATTTAATTGAATCATTTCATCCAATTCCTTTTCCACTTGCGACTGAAAGTGTATAGGAATAGGATACGGCCTAACCCTAATTGGATTATCGTCGGTAAGAATTATGTCATGTTCTATGACATCTATGTGTCCAGGAATGTCAGTGAGAACATCCTGAAATGTTTGTAACATCGACGAGACTTGTCGATGTTCGTCACCAGAAAGATTAGGAGAAACAGAAACGTTTTTCCAAGATTCCGTAGAATGTAATGGAACCACTGGAAGGGGAAGGTTGACATCAGAGAAGGTAGCTTCCTCATCCTGAATGACAGACAGGGATGAATAATGACCGTGAGGTGCAGGAGCATCATCCGTTGCCTGGAAAATAGGCAGCAAATAGTCCGGACGTTCGTGAAATTCCGAAAGCATGTTTATGTGGAAAGTTTTATGCTTTCCATCAATATCGACCACATAGTCAACATCGGAAATCCGAGAGACTATTGCATACGGACCTTTCCATGCAATAAGAAGTCTATTTTCCCTACTGGGGAGTAGGACGAATGCTTTGTCACCTGGACAAAGTTGTCGTAGACATCTATTCTTGTTAGCAAACTGCCTTGCCTTCTCTTTAGCAATTTCTGATGAAGCAGTTGCTATCTTACATGCCTCAATGATCTTTTGTCTAAGAGCAATGACATACTCATATGAGGATTGAGTTTCATCGCTAATATCATCGGCAGTGATGAGATCGTGTAATAAAGACATAGGGCCGCGTGGACGCGCGCCAAAGACAAGTTCGAAGGGAGAAAATCCTGTGTGTTCATTAGGGACTTCTCTATAGGCAAAGAGAGCCGCGGGTAAAACCCTGTCCCAATCTTGAGGATGATCTTCAGTTATCTTACCAAGCAAAGTCTTGAGCGTTCTATTCAGACGCTCAACTAACCCATTAGACATAGGATGGTAGATACTACTGAGAGATCGTTCAATATGTAAGGTAGACATTACCTGTGACATAGTGTCAGATATGAGTTGAGTGCCATGGTCTGACAATATTTCTCTGGGGAACCCCAAGCGAGAAAATATCAACCAAAGAGCATCTGCGATATCTGTAGTAGATATGCTCTTAAGAGGAATAGCCTCTGGCCAACGTGTGCACATATCGACACATGTAAGGATAAACTGATGTCCTCTGGCCGACTTGACCTTAAAAGGGCCAATAATATCTATGGCCATTTTCTGAAACGGCCGAATAGGAATGTCAGCAGCCTGGATAGGCGCAGCATGTCGTGGTCCTCTAGATTTGACCTCCTGACATTACCTTGCATGATCGGCAGTAAATACGAATGTCCTTATTGACAAAAGGCCAAAAGAAAGCCGCAAGGACTCTCGACTTCGTACGGGCAAAATCCATATGTCCAGCACATTGCGAGCCATCAGCAGGTTGTAATCTTTGCACTCTCATGCTCTTGGGAACAAGAATTTGCGAATGTGCCGACGTAGTCGAATCTTGTACCATACGTACAAGTACGCCGTTCCTCATTGCAATCCAAGATTTTCTATTTGTATCCTGATTCGGATCACCTTTCTTCGCAAGAACGAAGAATTTTTTTAAAGAAGGATCTTCTTCTTGCAATTTTATGAAAGAGTCACGAGTGATTACTAAGTGACTATCTTGGCTATCAACTTCATTATCACTATTCAGTGAAGTTTCGGGTGTTTGTAGAGCTTGTGCTCTTGTAACTACTGCATTTGTAGCTTGCATGTTATTATCTTCCCAAGCAGCAATCTGCTGTGGGGTACACTCCCTAACTCCGTGGATACGACCAATAATAAGGTCCGCAATAGGATTAGGTAAGAGACAAGCATGCACATCTCCAGTAAAGAAAGGAGTGGCAATGCGAATTACAGCAGTAGGATATTTTTCTAGAGTGCCGCCAAATGTGACACATTTAATAACCCTTCCTGTAGCACAAGATGGATCTACAAGCGATTGTCTAACACCAATAGTGGTGCATCGGAATCGAAAAGTAGTGAGACCGGAGTATCATTAACAAGACCCTTATGTAAAATTAAAGAACCCCTCCCGTCATGCGCAACAGCAGCAGGAAGAGCGGGAAGTGGGTGACCACAACTCAAAGTAGTTATGGTACCCGGTTCGAATAAAGTACTGCATTGGGGGCATTTGTTTGCTCTCTCAAAGTCAAAAGCAGAACTAGTGACAGCGTCAAAGTTTTTATTATCAACACCATGATTACAGGCTCCCTCAGTTTCCTGTTGTACAGCATTAGCCTGCTGATATCTCTTTTTTTTGTGTTGAGATCTACCCCGACTTTTATTACCTCTGAAGTTATCAGAGTTATTATTATCTCTGCAGTTATTATTGTCTCTATTGTAATTGTTATCCTGGTTCGAATTCCAGTTTCCACGATTACTATCATGTTCACATTGATGCGAACATCTATTTGTTTGGTTCTGAGGTCTTCGGCAGGAATAACCTCTATTACCATATCCTCTTTTGAAATGCCTATAATTATTAGGGTGATAGTAACGTAGTACTATCTGGTTGTCTCCAATTTCTTCGAAGAAGAATCACCATGAAATTGATTTCCATGATTTTTGACAGAAATTACCGCTACCCCTTTCTATCAAAATTTTGTTGGGATTACGAGCAAAGTTTTTGACATACGGAGCTGCCGAAGCAACTGGTAAACCTTCTTTCACCTTAGAGTTACCCATGGTTATGTGTGGGTGCGCAGTTACGTATTGGCAACAGAAATCTTTCCATTTCTTTTATTGTTTTAGGTTTACGTTCATGAAGGAAAGCAAGGAAAAAGACTCATTGACAGACGACATGACTTTGTCTCTAAGTATTAAGTCCATAAGTCCTTCATAAGTTTTTTCCGTCTTAGATAGTTCAACCCATCGTGAGAAAGTAATGCGTATTCTTGCAATAAACTCGGAGAATTCAACTCCATTTTCAGGTAACATGTTTTTAAATTGTAGACGATAGCCGTCTTCGTTAAGCTGATATTTCTTTAACAAAGCGGCCCTGACAACCTCATAATTGTTCTTGTCAGGTTCATCCACCCTATTTAATATACTTAGAGCTTTACCTGTCAGTATCCCTGATAACTGATAAACATATTTTGCTTTGTCTATGTTATGAGCTGTACATGCTTGTTCAAATCTGTCCAGATAGAACATTATGTCATCACTGGAAGGACTAAATGTTGGTAACTTAATCTTAAAAGTATCATTATTAGCCTTACCAGAAGATGAACCCTTGTTTGAATCATTACCATTACTCATGCTTGTCAATTTCAATTTTTCCAACTCTAAAGCTAAGACCTTTTCTTCATGTTCCATTTTTGCTTTCTCTTTCCTCTCATCAGGCTCGCTCTGTAATCTTCTTTCCTCAGCCTGAGCCTCTTTTTGAAGTCTTTCATTTTCAGCTTCTTTTTCAAGTCTTTTATTTTCAGCCTCTTTTTTCAAGTCTTTTATTCTCAGCCTCTTTTTCAAGTCTTTTATTCTCAGCCTCTTTTTCAAGTCTTTTATTCTCAGCTTCTAGCTGTAGCTGGAGTTTTCTTTCCTCAGCTTCTGATTCCCTTTTTTGTTTTTCCATTTCCATTTGGAATCTTTTTTCATCCACCTGCATCTGCAGTTTCTTTTGTTCAGCTTCCATATGCAGTTTCTTTTGTTCAGCTTCCATTGCTTTATCATATCGAGCAGTTGCAAATTCTTCTAACTTATCACCAGTCTTGCCAAGCAATTTACCCTGCTCAATAAAGTGCTCAAATGTAGACATGTTGTCTAACATATGAGTCCAAAACCTGAAATAATTAACTAATTTATTTCAAACCTAAGTGTAACAAGTCTTAATTAAACACTTGTATATTCACATCACCTTATATTATCCCAGTCTCTGTGGGAAACAAGTCTCCAATCAAAGAACTTGTATATGAAATATCAGCACTCAATTCTTGATCATAAGTGCACTTCTCATTCAATAGTGCACGACACTATTCATCATTCATTTATCATCAGTGTAATAGTAACAGTGCATTAGCATAGCCCATTAACTAATTACTATAACTGTAAACAATGACTATGTAAACACATGCAGAATGTAAACATGAAAATGTAAACAATACAAACAATGTAAACAATAACAATGTAAACAATAACAAAGATCAGCAACAATACAAAAACTTTCGCAGAAATCAACTAAAAATAAAGCAGAAATTAATGAAATATCACAAAAAATGTGACGATATCTGCGATAGAATTAAACAAAATACATGACACCACAGTGTATAAACAAAAATGTTGTATGAGACTAAATTATAGACAAGAGTAGGCTAACAAATACAAACAAATCAAAACAAAACTAAAGAATGCGAAATAATAACGAAAACAATATTAAAACATGTCATCACAGCTAACATAAATAGCAACAGAAGTCGCTTAGCAAATTCCAGTATCGGAAGTTTGCTTACCCTACAGAAAACGCTCACAATAGACGACCTCTATGACGTGGCATAATCTAACGGAGACACCACCCAACCGAGAACCCGCTGAAATATAAACATATAAATATACAAATAACATATAAACATATAACATATAGAATGAGATGATACACAGAAGACTCAGCAGAAGTATAAGGGCACAGTTTACATACAAACAGGCCACTTAACTTATAGGCTTCCAATCGTCGAACAGCAGAAAAACGGATGTCAATCAACGTCCTAAAGAGCGAAGCTCCAACGATGATGGCACATCTGAACTGCTTCCACTGCTAACACGATGGTACAAGAGCTTCTGAAGTACTGTGTGTTGAGTTGTTTCGGCACTTGACCTTCTAATCCAAAAGTAAGTTGATGGAAATCGGTACTTGGCCTTCTTCAGAAAACAACCCGTTTCAACCGGCACTTGACCTTCACAAAAACGACAGCACTGGAACCTTGACAGCAGCAACTTGCTTGACTTGCGTAAAAGATAACAGCAGTCCGAGTTATCCGGCAACATGTAACAACGCCGGGTACTGTCAAATTCTTGTTTCCGTCAAAAAATTGAAATTTTGACTTTTACCGGGCAACGCCGAGTACTTTGAAAATTTTGAAGATGTTGACTGTATTGAAGAATGTTAATTTCTTGAAGGATGCTGATGAATTCTTGTTGAAAATGAAGTGGGGAAGGGACCCCGTGTTTGCTAGTACCAGAATCAAACCAGCTTATGGCCACCAAATGATGCGTGATGCCATATGATGATGGATGGTATCCGCATGTCTGGTTTTGTGTAGTGTGTAGATGTGTTCAGTCAAAACAATGTTCATACAACAATAACAGGGCAATCCACATAGGACGTCAGTAAACTCACGACGTATAAAGTCAATGAGTCTTGAAACAGCCGTTGACGTTTTTCTTCATTATTTATTGTGGACGCCACAGTGACAAAATGGTTACGCAAATGTGTAGGTACATCAAACAGTCATTATCACAGCAACATTCAATACAGCAATAGACGGTAGACAGCATTACAATGATGAGTCAGATGCATGTTATATTTCATAGTGCTGTAAATGTAGTCAGGTGGAAAACTCCATCCTTTTCTATAACAGCCAGGAGATAACCAGATGTATGAGATCAGTTCACTCTCCTTAGTTTGACTTCTGCAAGACAGACACGTCTGCCGAAGTATAAATAATGTCCACAAAAATATCCTCTAGATAATAAAGGTTTTCCAAACCTAATTCATTTAACAAAGTAGCAAGTAATGGTCCTTGGTACCTGCATCAACCGATGCAGTACAATGCAGCGACATGTGAGCTGGGAAAAAACATCTCGTGGCGACGACTTTCGGAGACAGGCTATGAATCGAAATCGCTCACGACCCAAAATCAATAGAGTTAATGAAAGAGTCAATTTACCTTGCTTTCATGAAATACACAGAAATATCACGCCTCCCGACATGTGGGAAAACACTAGAGGTATTATCTCGAATAAACGAAATATCCATTAAGAGGACTACACATCCCTGACAGAACAAAAAAATAGCGGAGATCCCCTCTTCAACGAGGCATCTCTTTCGCCATTCCAAATCGCTCACTCCACTAGTCGTGGGCGGAAACCGATCGACCAAAACAACAAGACAAGTCATGCGCAGTCCAGCGCAAAAATGACCACAGCTCAAACTTAACTGCATTCGATACCAACGCGAGAAGACAAATGCTTACCGAGAAAAGTGACTATAAATTCCAAGCAGTTGTTGCCCTTGCGTTATAAAACAGACATTGAAACAAAACGATGTTGCGAGAATTTATCACGCAACAAAGAGCTTCTGACATACTGTGTGTTGAGTTGTTTCGGCACTTGACCTTCTAATCCAAAAGTAAGTTGATGGAAATCGGTACTTGGCCTTCTTCAGAAAACAACCCGTTTCAACCGGCACTTGACCTTCTCAAAAAACGACAGCACTGGAACCTTGACAGCAGCAACTTGCTTGACTTGCGTAAAAGATAACAGCAGTCCGAGTTATCCGGCAACATGTAACAACGCCGGGTACTGTCAAATTCTTGTTTCCGTCAAAAAATTGAAATTTGACTTTTACCGGGCAACGCCGAGTACTTTGAAAATTTTGAAGATGTTGACTGTATTGAAGAATGTTAATTTCTTGAAGGATGCTGATGAATTCTTGTTGAAAATGAAGTGGGTAAGGGACCCCGTGTTTGCTGGTACCAGAATCAAACCAGCTTATGGCCACCAAATGATGCGTGATGCCATATGATGATGGATGGCATCCGCATGTCTGGTTTTGTGTAGTGTGTAGATGTGTTCAGTCAAAACAATGTTCATGCAACAATAACAGGGCAATCCACATAGGACGTCAGTAAACTCACGACGTATAAAGTCAATGAGTCTTGAAACAGCCGTTGACGTTTTTCTTCATTATTTATTGTGGACGCCACAGTGACAAAATGGTTACGCAAATGTGTAGGCACATCAAACGGTCATTATCACAGCAACATTCAATACAGCAATAAACGGTAGACAGCATTACAATGATGAGTCAGATGCATGTTATATTTCAAAGTGCTGTAAATGTAGTCAGGTGAAAAACTCCATCCTTTTCTATAACAGCCAGGAGATAACCAGATGTATGAGATCAGTTCACTCTCCTTAGTTTGACTTCAGCAAGACAGACACGTCTGCCGAAGTATAAATAATGTCCTCAAAAATATCCTCTAGATAATAAAGGTTTTCCAAACCTAGTTCATTTAACAAAGTAGCAAGTAATGGTCCTTGGTACCTGCATCAACCGATGCAGTACAATGCAGCGACATGTGAGCTAGGAAAACATCTCGTGACGACGACTTTCGCAGACAGGCTATGAATCGAAATCGCTCACGACCCAAAATCAATAGAGTTAATGAAAGAGTCAATTTACCTTGCTTTCATGAAATACACAGAAATATCACGCCTCCCGACATGTGGGAAACACTAGAGGTATTATCTCGAATAAACGAAATATCCATTAAGAGGACTACACATCCCTGACAGAACAAAAATAGCGGAGATCCCCTCTTCAACGAGGCATCTCTTTCGCCATTCCAAATCGCTCACTCCCACTAGTGGTGGGCGGAAACCGATCGACAAAGAAGCAAGACAAGTCATGCGCAGTCCAGCGCAAAACGACCACAGCTCAAACTTAACTGCATTCGATACCAACGCGAGAAGACAAATGCTTACCGAGAAAAGTGACTATAAATTCCAAGCAGTTGTTGCCCTTGCGTTATAAAACAGATATTGAAATAAAACGATGTTGCGAGAATTTATCACGCAACAGGGTCCCAACTTATTTCGCAAAACGAAATAATCTCCCCTTTCCGTCTTAACACATACGTCTGCTTAGACGCTGCTCATAACTGCCAAACGTGCGTCTTCACACCTTACGTCTAACTATCTGACCGTGAGCGCGCGTATCAGCTGCGAAATGCCAGACACTCTGTCTGCTCTGAGCGAGCATGGCTGGCGCGATTCACACCTCCGTCTAACTATCGGACAGTGAGCGCTCATGTCAGATGCGAATGTCAGACGACCCGTCTCCACTGCAGAGAGCAATTTTCGCACTTCGCCGGGAGCTAGCCTGACGAAAAACTCTCGTGACAGCTGCAAATATAGACAGTTTGTCTGCTCATCATGTCTGATAGACTGAAATCCCACCTAAAATTATCTCATGCAAGGGACTGACACGTTAGGTAATCTACTGCGTTTCTAAATGAGAAACCGAAACCAGGCGAAAGTTTGAATGGGAAAATAGTAATGTTTATAGTCGCAAACGTACGAATACGAAAAACACAGGAAAAGGATAAAGAGTGATAATAAAATAGAGGACACGGGTAGAAAAAAGAAGAGAATATAGAAAATTTATAGATCATAACACTCTCTGTGACACATTCCATGCAGTCTTGATTAGCGAAAGTGCATCTTTAATAGTGGATGCCTTCCAGAAATCCTTCAAAGAAACATTCAAACTGGCATAATCTTGCTTTCGCACTCTCATTGGCGCTCAGATAAAATACTGTAAACATATCTAAATATCGGGTCGCGTAACAATGTCTAAATATCGGGTCGCATAATGCAAGTTTGGCGCGTAAAGAAATGCCTAAAAATTGGTGAACGTAAGTTCGAATTCGCGTAAATGAAATACACCTAAACAGAAAACTACCTGTACTTTCTTCGTAGTGTATCCGTTCTATGAGCGTGACCAATTTTAGTCAAATACAGTGCGTTCGCGATTTACGCGATCTCAATTTACGCGATTTCGAAATAACGCAGTCTGAAACAATGTAAATATCGCTTTTACTATTAACATTCATTTTAAGTTCATTTTCCTGTGCTTTTTTGTGAAAATGTTTATTAATTAGCTATTTTAATTTGCTTGCAGAATCTTTTTTGTAATTGTAAAGTACTGAATTTCTATGCGGAAAATGGTCTCAATTTACTCGAATCTCAAATAACACGCGCGCCTCCGTAGCGAAACCCTCGCGTAAATCGCTGTATGTTCACTTTATGTGAACTTGATGTTCACGATGATACCATAGGGCATTTATATACCACGTTTGATGATCAGATTGTCTCAGACTGTAACGCTTTGTATATAGTTTCCTATCACAGTATATTTAAGGCATGAGTAGGAAAATTGTGGCGTGGAGGTATAGCAAGAGGTAATTAAGGGATTGTTTACGAGGGAGAGAAAAATATGAGAAGAAGACGGGGGAAAAAAAAGGAAAAGAAAAACAGTAAGCAAGGGCAGGAAAATTACAACAACTTTGCTAAATTAATAAACAAGATCTAGCAGGGCAGAACTTAGATTACCCCCAGGATTTCTCTTTAATGTTTATCGGAAATAGAAAAGTTATGAAGAGAAAATTAATGCAAAGGCGACTTAATCGCTAATTAAAATAATGGAACCAATTTTCTACTAAGACTGAGGAACGGTGTTAGAATGAATGCAACCCGAAAGCTATAGCGACTTTGCAGGCACCCAGGCAACAATGCGATATTATTACTAATAGTATTACCTCGAATTAAACTGTCTCCCGTATAGAAGATGTGTTGATGAGGCGTTCACAGAAACGTAATTTATGTCTGGAAAGACGTCTCTTGTTGTTGTTGTTTGTTATTGTATAACCTGGGTTTCAAGCGGCAGTACAAAACGCGCGACGGCAACAAAGACTAGAAAGGTATTCCAGGTGATTTCTCACGTGCATAGGAGATCACGTGAAGTATAATATTGGTAAAAACACGTTTGCCCGTTTCAAGTAATTCTCAAAGCGCGTTAGGATGGCGGTGATTAACATTAATTTGATTACCTTTTTTTTATAATACTCCATCAAATTTGCTGTTCAAGTGAAGCAGTTTACTTTGTTGTGGTTTTTCTTTAATAAAACGCAAACTTCTTTATACTGGAAGATAATACAACGAGATCTGCTCACTGTTGTGACAAAAATTATTGTTGTAGACACAGGAGAAGATTAAAGCAGAAAAAAAAACGCCTGTTTATTCATTAAGGTTTTAAAATTAACAATAACAGCTTGACGTTTTGTGCCTTCATTGATCGTTTTCATAGCTTAATTCTAGCACTCAGCGCTAGAATTATGGGGGCAGAAGTCCAAATTTGGAGCGCGAAGCTTTCTATCTAGTATTCAGAATGTCATGACATAAGCGGGCAATCTTAAACTGCAATCTTCAGTTTTAGCAAATGACTTTATTATCCCTGGCAACGAAAATGAGGGTAAGCCACTTCGAATACAGCTGGAAGCAGTATATGGCTTGCTTCGATAATTTATTTGTTGGTGATTGCTTGCTTGCTTGACTGATAGATGTTGGCTAAATAGGTGGGTTAGCGACGTTTAAAAACAAAACGGGGTTGGGGGTCATGTGTTTGTTGGCATGTTGTAACTGCTGAAGTTTTTTGATGTTTTTCTGGTAAAATTTACTATATTTATTCATCATCATCATCAGCCTTCTGCTCCATAAGGAGCATAGGCCGTCAACAAATGTATGCCAAGTCTTCCTATACTGTGTCATAGGCCGTCAACAAATGTATGCCAAGTCTTCCTATACTGTGTCATAGGCCGTCAACAAATGTATGCCACGTCTTCCTGTACTGTGTCATAGGCCGTCAACAAATTCATGCCAAGTCTTCCTATACTGTGTCATAGGCCGTCAACAAATGTATGCCAAGTCTTCCTGTACTGTGTCATAGGCCGTCAACAAATGTATGCCAAGTCTTCCTATACTGTGTCATAGGCCTTCAACAAATTTATGCCGTCTTCCTGTACTGTGTCATAAGCCTTCAACAAATGTATGCCAAGTCTTCCTATACTGTGTCATAGGCCTTCAACAAATGTATGCCAAGTCCTCCTATACTGTGTCATAGGCCTTCAACAAATTTATGCCAAGTCTTCCTGTACTGTGTCATAGGCCGTCAACAAATGTATGCCAAGTCCTCCTGTACTGTGTCATAGGCCTTCAACAAATTTATGCCAAGTCTTCCTGTACTGTGTCATAGGCCTTCAACAAATGTATGCCAAGTCTTCCTGTACTGTGTCATAGGCCGTCAACAAATGTATGCCAAGTCTTCCTATACTGTGTCATAGGCCTTCAACAAATTTATGCCAAGTCTTCCTATACTGTGTCATAGGCCTTCAACAAATGTATGCCAAGTCCTCCTATACTGTGTCATAGGCCGTCAACAAATGTATGCCAAGTCTTCCTGTTCCGTGTCATAGGCTTCAACAAATGTATGCCAAGTCTTCCTATACTGTGTCATAGGCCTTCAACAAATTTATGCCGTCTTCCTGTACTGTGTCATAGGCCTTCAACAAATGTATGCCAAGTCTTCCTGTACTGTGTCATAGGCCTTCAACAAATGTATGCCAAGTCTTCCTGTACTGTGCCATCAGTTAAAGGTCTTTCCATGTCTTCCCTCTATCTCCTTTCATGTCTGTCTCCAGTTCTCTTCTCCATGTGTCCTATGGTCTCCCTCTACCTCTCTTACCCTGGGGATTCCAGAACAAGGACTGACTTGTAATGCTATTAACAGTATTCCTCATTGTTTGTCGTATCAATCTCTAAAGCCTTCTTCTCCTCTCTTGTTCCACTGGCACTTGTTTGGTTCGGGTCATCAGCTCCACATCTTGTCATCTGGTCATACCATTTAAATCCGGCTATTCTAAGCAAGAACAAATTTATGAAAGCCTGAAAATTCTTGGTAGATGCTTTTGTAGTTGTCCATGTTTGAGAGTCATACAATAGGACTGACTTGACATCTGAGTTGTAGAATCTGACTTTTAACTATCTTCATTGCCCTTCCCTGTTTTAACAAAATTGAAAAGAAGAAAATAAATAAAATAAAACATAAATAAATGAAACACGAGAACTAATTTTGATATCAAAGAAAGCGGTAAAATAATTGGTAACATAAAAAAATACGTGAACAATACTACCCCAAGTAGCTGTACCAAAGGCGTCTGTCCGATCAAATGACTGAAGGGCGCTGAATGCATTCCTAATACCCAAGTGTCCCAATTATAGTTCGATACTGGACGTGGGGGGTTTGTGTTGCACCTGAGTCCCTGGCGTCATTAGGTCTCCCCGGATCAATTATAGCTCTAGAACACTCGACAGAGTGCCAGGCAGACTGGGAGGGTGCCGAAGAGAATACCAGAAATGACAAATTTTAAAGAGAGATTGATGCCATAAGATGGTCTGAAATTTATGTCGAGAGTTGTGTCGACTTGAGTAACAATCAATATGGTTGCTAGCAAGCACTTTAGAGTAGCTGCATGCAATGTAAGCTGTGAAACTGGCATATCTTTTACGTATCTCGTTTATTAATGATTCAGCATTATCTTAAAACTTGTTGGAAGGTAATTTATGAAAATCGTATAACTACTAGCTGCAGTGATTGTAATATATCTTGATAATTTTATAGATTATATGGAAGATGTACTGTGGAATTTTGTTTGAATACTGCTTTTAGCTCGTGTGCATAGTCCTTGGCAAGTTTGCAAAGTTAGTTGTAATGTAAGTTTTGAAAATAATAATAATAATAATAATAATAATAATAATAATAATAATAATAATAATATATATATATACTATAGAATATATATATATATATATATATATATATAGTATATATATATATATATATATATATTAACAATATATATATAAAATAATATATATATATATATATATATATATATATCATTGATATATAATCAATTTATCTCTCCTTCTTCAAATGCCATGACGTACTCGATCATGCCTGTCCACAACGTTTATCATTGCTGTGTTTTCACTTGTGTTTAATGAAGCCGTTGTGTACAACACAGCAAATGGTGTAAGCTCTCTGTGAGGTAATGTATCAAGCTGGTATGTCTTCACGGTTTAACGTATGCTTGTTGTGATCTTTAACCCTACCTGTCTGTCTGGTGATCTATTTTACACGACCGTTCAAACAACACTACGGAATTCCCACTCGTTTCTGTATCTGCTCTTCATAAGTCTCTTGAGCTCTTCGGATGCCAACACTTGATTCAGTTTCAGGAAAATTTCCAACCTCCTTTGCCAATCTATCGGCCTCTTTAAGTCATAGAGATACTGAAGTTAAAAGTAATCCACTTTATCACTGCTCATGGCTTTCTTTGGCACATATTTCAGTGGTAAGAAGCTTCCAGCCATCTCGTATGTCCACCACGTCTTCCATTCTTCACTTCTATCTGATATAGTGTCTCTCCTTCCCGTGTTTGCGTGGCTTGAATTCCCTGTTTCCCTTCAGACTCCAGTGTCTGACGAGTTGCCCTAAAAGTCAGTTTTATAGTTAATATTCAGGATTTTCTATGGTGAGTTCCTCATATATTACGTAGTCAGCACAAGTCTGATTATTTCTCAAAGGTTTCATTTATTAATCCATTCATGTCATTTTTCGCTTCTATTTAAGCACTAGTGTAAAAGCCCGTCATAAAACGGGAATTAAATTCAAAAGCATTAATACCTAACGGCAATTTTACTTATTCAAAAGTATTTTTAAAAACCACTGTGCACCACCACAGTACACGAACTACGTAGCAACAGCGAGGATCCCAATGTGTGTATACGGGATCACACATTCTATAAATATTTTTGTGCACACCGTCATTTGCGTACTTTTCTTTGTCGAGTGTTACTATTTTCAATAGTGTACTTATAAGGGAAACAATACAATTAATGTCTAACTTTCAACCACAGTTGCATCCCTTAGCGTTAGTGACAGAAAAAGCTGGTATTATATATATATTGATGGAACCATGACTGCAACTGGTGCCCTTGTTGGAAGCCTGCACCAAAGCTTTCATTTACTCCTACAGTGATGGCTTCTGTAGCACTTTTTTAACATGATGAGGTTGCAAGCCCTTTGCAAAACCTCTTATTAGTCACATCGGACGACATGCGTGAGGTAGCATTAGTTTCATTCTTTCTTTCTCTCCTCAAACACCCACGGGTTATACACTGTGCGTTAAAAAAAATGTACTGCCATCCATAGCTTTATATTTACTTTACATTCAAATGAAAAGGTTAATAGTATTTCTGAGAATAATTCTTGATGTGGCTAGAATTTTGTTTTATAAACAAACACTTTTTACAATAATCATACAGAGCTTTTAATGACATTTCCAGAAACAAATGTATTATTTCCACTTATAATAATTTTTTTCTACCATAAGATAGATTTGAATATCAAAACGTAATCATTTTTCTCGTCCACAAAATCAGGTACCAGGGTTGTCAAGGAGAAGCCGAATGACAAGGGAGAGAACTTTGTAATCTCAGACACCTTGGGTACATCAACGAGAAAAAGTGGTATCGATACTACCACTAAGCAGGACGTCAACGCCGCCGTGGTGTCGATTCCCAGCATTGTCAGCGAAGATAGCAACAGTGTTGTTGGAAGTAGCACTAATAGTACACTCGGCAGTAGTAACAACAATAATAACAACAGCATAATCAATGACAACAATATGTTGACTGCCAAGCACGGATATCTAGACAAATCACCTGCCTATACTGCATCCTGCTTCGAAACTAACGCAGCCCCGTCACCTGCCTCTTCTGTAGCTTCCTCCAACTCAGAAAAGGATTCCTTGACTTCTCAGACGTTCAAGGTCACTTCTGGCTACCCTATAAATGTGACGAATTTAAACATGCTTCCCCAACCTCATCACCAGCAACAGCCGAGTCACCATCTTCCTGTTCCTGCCTCACACCACCATCATCAACCACAAGAGCAGCATCATTCGCTACCCGGCAGTCAGCAAAGTCACCACGAACAACAGCAGCAGGAACAACACCACCATTCTCACCATCCACAGCACCATCATTCTCAGCTTCCTCAACAGCTCAGCGCAGTAGACAATTTATTCAGTCACCCAGACAGGTAAGATTATCATTATTTATGTAGTAACACTTTCACAGTTGTACTCCAGACGTGGCCAAGGGCATGCTGAACTCAGGCAGAAGCTATCATGCTGCCGCTCGGGCCTGGAAGAGACTGTGGACTTGGTCCTGGCGATAGGCCTGCAGATTTGGCATGACCTACAACCTGAACACAGAAGAAGTATAGTCGAACTAAGTTTATTATGATTATCATTATCCCTGGCCCCGCGTAGTTCCTGAATGTCTCTGAAGAGACAAAGAAATAATTTGACTACTGCACACTCAGGCATGTCGTACAAGGCAACTCATATGAGGTTGTGTATTGGGCTGGCAACCTCATGTAAATCAAACTGCCACAGAAATCACCACCGGAAGAGCATGTGAAGGTTTTGTGTAGGCTTCTGCTAGGAGACCGGCTACAGTGGTGGATCCATGCTCCGTAAGGAGCGCAGAGGAAAATGATAACCCTCAGGCATGTCGTACAAGACGACTAATATGAGGTTGGGCGTGGGGCTGGCAACCTCATGTAAATCAAATGTCCACAGAAACTACCATTGCAAGAGCATTGACTGTTTTATGCAGGCTTCCTGCTAGATAAACAGCGTCAGTGGTATCTCCATACTCTACAGGAGATGAAAAGGAAAATGATGATGATGGTGATGATGATGTTGATGATAATGGTGATAATGATGATGATGATGCTGGTGATGATGATGATGTGATGATGATGGTGATGATGATGATGTTGATGATGATGATGATGATGATGATGTTGATGGTGATAATGATGATGGTGATGATGGTGGTAATGATGATGATGATGGTGGTGATGATAATGATGGTGAAAGTGATGATGATGGTGGTGGTGATAATGATGATGGTGATGATGATTTTTTGATGATGGTGATGATGATGATGATGGTGATGATGATAGTCATGGTGATGATGATGTTTTGTTGATGGTGATAATGATGATGATGGTGGTGATGACGATGATGGTGATGATGATGATTGTTATCATAGTGATGGTGATGATGTTGATGATGGTGGTGATGATGATGGCGGTGATGATGATTATGTTGATGATGATGAAGATGATAGCGATGATGATGATAATGCTGATGATAATGATGCTGATCAATACCGGTCATCTCCCTGAGTCTCAAAGACGTTTACCAGTTCATGATACGGTTTTATATTATGTGTCATTTGTTCAAAATCAGTCGATGTCTTCTATATTCAATATCGTATCTGTCTCCTGTTCTCTATGTGTCATTTAGTCTTCCTCTACATCTTCTTACGTTGAGGATCCCAGAAGGAAGCACTTGCAGTGTAATGGTTGTCAACAAATTCTTGCATCGCGTATCCTATCCTAAACCACCTTCTGCTTCTCGTCTGTGGCTCCACTGTTACTGGTCTGGTTCTTGTCATCAATTCCACATTTCCTGGATATGTCATACAATTTCCATCCTGCTGTTCTACGCAGGCGCCGACTATGAAAGTATTTAACTTCTTGGTTGCTCAATACGGACATTTTCTAACAAGGGAGATAAAAAAAAAAACAAGGGTTGAGCCAGTAGTCTAGACCAGGGGTTATCAACCTTTTTCACCTCATGGCTCCCCTTTCTGAGCGTGATTTAAATCTGGGCGGCCCCCCCCCCCCCCCCCCCCTTTCCTTTCCCATTCGCTGTAAGCTGGAACAAAGGTACTTTACCATCTTACTGTGGCCCATTAGAAATATGGCCGCCCCCCCCCCCCCCTTTGAGGGACCAGATGTAAGTTGAGAATCATTGGTAAAGACATTAATTTTATGAACTCAGGTTGGGAGCCGCGCTGGTGTAATGGCTTAGGCGTTGTACTGGCTACCAGGTGTTCATGGTTCAAACCCGGGCGTCGGCGTTTGAAGAAATGTTTACGGCCGGAAATTTGACCCCCCCCCCTGAACCTCATGGCGCCCCTATGATAAACTCCTGTGTGTTGTGGAAGTGCGAGAGAAGCCCCCCCCCCTCCTGACGGGTGATAAACCCTCTGTGGATGGGAAGGAGCGAAGCTCCTGACCGGGTTGGAAGGAAAGTCCTCAGGTTCCCCAGCCTCGCAATGACATGTCAGTGGGCCGAAGGGCTGAAAGCTCAAGTGCCGCTGGTTAAGGAAAAAAAAAAAAAATGAACTCAGGTCACATAATAACAGTGATCAGTTTCAGTCATTCGTACTCAGATAAAACTGTGCTACTTGATGTCACATTAACGAGTTATATTGCAGTAATTCTATTAACTCAAGTAAGACTGCAACAGTTTCAGACACTTCTGAGGAAAAGAATGTGGTAATTTAAAACCATTAACATAGATCTAGCTTCGACAGGCAGCGAAATTACAGCGTTTTCTTCCCCAGTCAAAGTTACCGGGTTAGCAATCTTGTAGCGCCATGATGCAGTCTATCCAGCTGTTAATGGGTACCTGACTCTGCGCTTGAGTTAGGAAGGACAAGGGAACCGGTCATCCCTGCTCATAAAACTGAAAATTAGTATATGTGAAGTCTCTATCGCTTCATTCATGTATGGTAGTATCTACTATTGTAACTGTAGTACATTAATAACTTGCGCTCTATCTATCTATCTATCTATCTATCTATCTATCTATCTATCTATCTATCTATCTATCTATCTATCTATCTATCAATCTATCTATCTATCTATCTATCTATCTATCTATCTATCTATCTATCTATCTATCTGTCTGTCTGTCTGTCTGTCTGTCTGTCTGTCTGTCTGTCTGTCTGTCTGTCCGTTCGTCCGACCGTCTAACTGTTTTTCTGTCAGTCTGCATGTCTGTCTGTATCTATATTTACCTATCTGCATAAATGTGTATCTATATATCTGTCTGTATTTGTCTCCGCCTGTCTGGGTGTCTGAACATATTAGAATGTTTCCTGTGCCCGTTTCGATCTACCGGTAATTTATTGGTAAGTCGTTTGGTCAAACATAACAGGACACGCCCACATGAAGATTTTTTTTTTTTTTACAGTAGGTGAAACACAGTAAATCTTATCAGATAGGAATATATACAGAACATTATAATAGGAGACAGTCTGATCATCAGACGTTGTTTCCCCTCGCCCGACATGTGTTTTGGCCTTTTTATTTCCTTTACATAGGTGATAGGCCTTCTTAAGTCATGACTCCCAAAGGTAAGCCCCTGAGGAGGCTGACACTCGGGAGTCACGACCCAAGTGGGCCTGCTTATTGGTTAATCGTTAGGTCAAATATATCAGGCTACACCCACATGAAAAGACTATTTTGACACTACGTGACAACACATGGTAAAGATTTACTTAGACACATAAAGACAGACGCACATGAATGCCCTTCGCTGTCAGCATTGCTACATTTCTCTATTCCTCTCACTTGCTCTTCCTTGTAAGACTGCTGCTGGTCGCTGCTCTTCTCTGTTTTTTTGTTTTTTTTTTGGTATTGCCTCCTTACTTGTTCCTTTTACATCGTTTGTATGTAAGACCAGCAGGGATGGACAAATGAGAGCATGCATACGGCGGGTATGCAACCAACGCGCAACAGGATTAATTAGCATTCATACCCTTCGACATTTGCTGAGGGAGACTGAGCACCTATGGGTTTGCCCGGAGTGCAATGACGTCGATTCTGATGAACAACAATAATAGAATTGTTTATATATTATTTAAAAGAGAAAACAAAGGGAGGGGAGGGGGTAAGGTCACTTTTAACGAATGGACGACATACTAGAAAAACGGGACGTTTCGGAGTTCACCCTTCGTCAGCCAGAGTAACAGCTTTTACATTTGACTTTCCTTACCAGTTTTTCATTAGCTCCCGTATTTATTGACTTAACACTGTATTACGTTGTTTGTGTGTATGTCTAGTACGGACAGTCACCGAGATACTGCCTGTTCGTGTTTTCTGTGCTTTCGGATTCTCAATCTGGTTGTCGCTGTCAACCACACACATACATTATCTTGTCTCATCTTGGCTTCTTCTTCTGCTTCATCATCATCATCGTCTTCTCAGTCTCTTTCTCTCGCTCACACACAAACACACACACACTCTCTCTCTCTCTCTCTCTCTCTCTCTCTCTCTCTCTCTCTCTCTCTCTCTCTCTCTCTGTCTCTCTCTCTCTCTTTCTGTCGCTTTGTCAATGCTCAATGTCTGCGCTGTGTAGAATGTGCATTTACAAATTTTTTTTTCTCCCAGGAATGAAACTATTCCTTTGATTCCTTCTATCCAGCTGTCAATTCCCCCTTCCCCTCCGCTTACGCACAAACACAATCCCGAAATCCCAGAAACCCTTCGTAGTTTATTTTTAACTCATCCCCGCCAACCTCCACGTGCAATTAATCCCCTGAAACCGTTCAATCATTAGGCTGCACACCTAGTCACGGCTTTTTGTTGCTATGGAAACATGCTGTCTCCCCTTGCGTCCAAGTCATTACTAGTGATGTCCCTTCAGTTGTTGCTCACTCGAGTAGCTTCGTCTTCAAGCTTCTTCTGGGAACACGGTGATATCAGGTCCAAATTAGGAGATAACATACGAAGGTCAAGGGGGAGAGATGGGAGGTGCGGGATAGAGAACAGGAGAAAGCTAAATGGATGCTAAAATAACGAGAAGGAATAATGAAGATATTTAAAGAAAATTGAGTAATTAAGAAAAACTGAGCAGCGAGGAATAACTAGTCAACAATGGTAGTATACGTTAATTGTGTTCAGAATGCAGTCAACAATGGTAGTATACGTTAATTGTGTTCAGAATGCAGTCAACAATGGTAGTATACGTTAATTGTGTTCAGAATGCAGTCAACAATGGTAGTATACGTTAATTGTGTTCAGAATGCAGTCAACAATGGTAGTATACGTTAATTGTGTTCAGAATGCAGTCAACAATGGTAGTATACGTTAATTGTGTTCAGAATGCAGTCAACAATGGTAGTATACGTAATTGTGTTCAGAATGCAGTCAACAATGGTAATATACGTTAATTGTGTTCAGAATGCAGTCAACAATGGTAATATACGTTAATTGTGTTCAGAATGCACTATCAAAGTAACTGAACAGTTTTAAAACAAGCCAATAAATTCAAATACCTAGGCACTTTAATAACATCGGATGGGAGATGCATCTCAGAAGTAAAGCCCAGGCAAAAGCAACATTCTATAAAATGAAAAATATTTTAAGCAACAATTATTTGTCAATGAAAGTAAGTGTGGTGGATTTGGTGTTATAGATGTTATTAATTAATATTATTTGTCTACCAAGTGAGGTCAGCTGTGTAGGCCCCTGAGTTTAGTAGTTGAAGGTTAAGTATTTCAGGGAACCTATCTGCTACCACCCTATGATCTCACTTGGCGCTATATTTTTACTTATTAGTTATGTGACTACGTCTAAGTGTCTAGGGTAATGAAGATATAATGCAGTGTAAGTCAAATTAATACAAATACACTTTAATTCTAACACATAAATAGGACTGGGTCAACACAACAACCACAAACAGACCAACACTCTAGGATATATCTTATAGAAGTCTGTGGCTGAATATTATGTAATAGGCTATATTACAATTTTATTTGCCCTGATTCCGAATTTTCTGAGTCAGGACCAACAACAAAATGAAATTTATAGTTTTATTTACATAAAATTAAATACCACAATGGATCTTCTGTCCATATAAAGCAATATTACAATCTAATTATATTTAGGTATTACTATAGACTAAGTTAACACTGGCAATTAATGGTGGGTTGGGGTATTTTCATCATACCCTCTCTTTTCTTTATCTCTTGTGGAATGTTTATTCAACAGTCAAATGTTTTATTTATTTTGTTTTAATATAAGTGGATGAACTCTTAGTGCCGACACACTGGCACTTATCTGTCTGTTGGTAGTAGTTATGATGCTGACAATCTCCTATATTTCATGGGTTGATTCGTGGTAGCGAGCGTATACCAGCAAAATTTCAACCGAATGACCAATCTGACAAAGTCCCTGGTGTAGTGTGGTAGCAAGCGTTTACCAGCAAACATTTCAATACTTCTCTCACAGAGATAAATACACCAGGGTTCTGACACTAGCTTAGTACCAGAACAAAAACCCTGAAACAAGGTTATGATTCTTTATAACACATCTATAATATCATTCCACAAGTAATACATGGTATAATTCAATAAAAAGAAAAGGGTCAGATCCCTCTGACCAACCCATTTCAACCATTCTCATCTGAGATAACAACTCATACCAGTGCTCCTATTCTTCTCCCTAATGGCTACAACGCCTCTGACACTTCAACAATGATCCTCTCCCATAGGATAATGTGGGTTAGCCTTCCCACTGGTAACTGTGGAAATCATTTTAAGTTATACAACTCATGTCAGTTCTACTGCGTGTGAGCAACACCACAGGCCCTGCATAAGTCTGCTAAGTGACCTATGTACTTAGTCGTAACACATTCCCAATAAAGCAGTATCTTATACACCAAATTTTTGTAATAACAAGGTTAATAAATTCGTTCTTACCACAATTCAATGAAAATATCACAAACATACGTTGACTGGCATTAGCGTTAATATATAAGTTCAGCTTTGCCCTCTTCCAGACTGCCAAGGTTTTTTTTTATTTTCACTCTTAGCACTGCTGTTCTCAACGCAGCTTGCATACTAACAATTTTGTATCAAATGGCGACAAGCCTTGGAAGCTTTTTGCCAATATCACTAGACTGGCCCAATCACAGTGAGGGTCTAGCTATTCAATTCAAATTTGAAAAAAACAAAACTCCAAACATACTAGGAGTGAGTCTGCAAAATATATTTAGCTTTTTGGGCCAACCAATACCCTCCTTCCTATACTCCTATACTAACCAATCGGATTTGAATCATTTTAATGCCTCTTTTTTAAACTTGCGTCCCCAAATAACGTTATTGATAGAATGAGCAAAAACAAGTCTTACCGTTCGTAGATATATAGTATTATTTCAATATCTTGGTTAATAATTGGGCTACTATGTATATTAAAACATATTATTGCTCAGGAGACTCTAAGCTATCCATATATATGATTTTTATGGCCATATTCATTGTCGTTTGGATTTTCAAATTCGTCACTGTTTGTCGTCAATTATATACTTTTCCATAAGTCGGCCATCTTTCCCCCCTTCTCTATCATTTTTATTCAAAATAAAACAACTTGTTTGGGTTACGTCAGAAATACACTACTAGGCAGGAATTGAGAGCTGTCTGTGTGTTTATACATTTCAACTGCGAGAATATAGTACGATGCATGCATGTGGCTTTGCGTCTTGTTTTTCAAATCTGCTAAAGGCAATACTGTCGCGCGCTCATTACAATTTGGCGTTTCAAAACCCAAACGCGTGACAATGGTAGCATTTCTTCTGTCGCTCCTTCATCCACCTTCCTTCTTCTCTCTCTCGGTCTTGGAACAAATACTCCTTGACCCTGCACAAATGTTATATTTAATTCTCAAGGACGAACTAGGAAAGCGTGTAAGATGTTACGGCGGGATCATTTTCTAAGCATTACCACTGTACAAAATTCAGCGCTCTACTGGCGTAGAAGACACCGATAGGCAAGCACACACGGGCGGGTTTATTTATTATCATAGGAGTAAAATCTTACTGAATTTAGCGATTATTTCACAGATTTCGCTACAGTAAGAGAGTTCGTCAGTGTTATATAGAACCAGTCGTGACATATGGAAGTAAGTCATGGACAATTAGTCAACAGGTAGAAAAAGTATTAGAGGCCACACAAGCTTATATTATTCTCCAGGCCTAAAGGTCTTTTATTTTTGGACATGCGCCCTAATATAACCGGCTAGGTTGAACGGGACGCCAAAACGAGGCAAAATTTTATTTAAAAAAAAATATATATATATATATATTAGAGGCCACAGAGATGTGATTTTACAGAAGAATGTTTAAAAAGGCCATGGACAGCTAAAAACAATCATGAGGATGTCCTGGAAGTGGCTCACGTGCAAAGCTAGCTTATTACTCATGCATGAAAGAAGCAGTCATCTTTCTTTTGGCATGTTAAGGGAAGAAACAAGATGGAATATTTCGTAACAACAGGAAAGATTGAAGGAAAAAGAGGTACAACAAAGTAAGAAGAATACTGGACAGTTTGACATCATGGCATGGAAATAAATAAACAACATAACTGATGAATCGTTCTCGAGACAGGAAGTTATGGAGCGACACGATCGCACACGCCAACAGGCAAGGTACTTGAAGAAAGACAGAAGTTCTCGTGGGTTTTCCAAGGAGACAAAGACACAATAGGACTACTACTGCTTGATATTAAACAGTTTAACCCAGTTGTTGGTATAATGTAGATCATGATCTACCAGTAGATCACAGGGGATGATTCGGTATATCTCTAGATGACGGAGAGGGAAAAGAGAAAGAATGTTAAAACTAAAGAAATTTTGAACGAACCTTCACCCGTCATTCTATATGCTGAGGTTGCGAGCCTCAAATGACTTGGACATCCACTAGCAATTTTCACATTTCAAAGAGCAGTATCCCAGGGATTAAAGGTATACTTTTTCCCCGCATTCCCAGTGAAAACTCACGAGCTAGGTTACAAAAATTTACCTTATCGTGAACTGCATATGCTGGGGAGGGTTTTTTTCCCTTTGAAGTGAAGTTAACATTCAGTACAATATCATTTAGCTCAAAGTGAAATTAACACTCTATAAAATAACACTCAGTTCAAAGGGAAGTGGAGAGACTCTTTCTCCCCTTGCGTTCTCTCCCATTTAGTTCAAAGTGAAGCTAACATTCGATAAAATATCATTTAGCTCAAAGTTAAGTTAACATTCTATAAAATAACATTTAGTTCAAAGTGAAGTTAACATTTGATAAAATATCATTTAGCTCAAAGTTAAGTTAACATTCTATAAAATAACATTTAGTTCAAAGTGAAGTTAACATTCGGTAAACATATCATTTAGCTCACAGTGAAGTTAACATTCTATAAAACAACATTTAGTTCAAAGTACAGTTAACATTCGATTTAAAAAAAACCATTTAGTTCAAAGTGAAGTTAACATTCGGTTCAGAGTGAAGTTAACATTCTATAACATAACATTTAGTTCAAAGTGAAGTTAACATTCTATAAAATACCATTTAGTTCAAAGCAAAGTTAACGTTCTATAAAATAACATTTAGTTCAAAGTGAAGTTAACATTCGGTAAAATAATATTTAGTTCAAAGTGAAGTTAACTTTCGGTAAAATATTATTTATTTCAAAGTGAAGTTAACGTTCGGTAAAATATCATTTAGCTCAAAGTGAAGTTAACATTAGTGTTATATAGAACCAATCCTGGCATATGGGAGTAAGTCATGGACAATAAGTAAACAAGTAGGGAAGGCACTAGAGGTCACAGAGATGTGGTTTTACAGAAGAATGTTAAAAATACCATGGACAACCATAAAGAGTAATGTCCTGCAAGAGGCCAATGCGCAAAGGAAACTTATTTCACAAGTTAGAAAGAAGCGATTCACTTTCTTTAGGCATGTTATCAGAAGAGGAAAGCTGATATATATTGTAACAACAGGAAAGATTGAAGTAAAGAAATATAGGGGAAGACAAAGAGAGCAGAAACTAAACAGTTTGACATCGTGACATGAAAAAAAGTCAACAACAGAGTTGGTAAATTGTATTGAAGACATAAAATTGTGGAGAGACATGATCTCCGACGCCACCAGGCATGGCACTTGAAAAAGAAGATCTTTCGCGAACTTTGTGTTTCTAAAGTAGGACCATATAGCTCCTGTGTTGCCTGTCTTTGGTTTAAATTATAACATCTTGAGTTGTCACCCTTCTACGAACATTCTGTGAGATACATAAAACAATATTTCATAACAGTACAAGCGGTATAGTTTTGTTTGTACCCAAGAAGCTGCGTTTCCTATCTTCTTATACTTTAATATTAATTTATTACTTTTCTGCGCCAAGGAACTCTGTACTGCCTTCATCGTGGATTTCAGTCAATCAATGCCTGGTATCTGGCAGCAATAACTGCTCTCAAACTCCCACGAACCTTGGCAATTTTGCGCACTGTGTCCCAATTCCGGTTCCTGTTGCTAAACTCTCTCTTTTCACAGATTTCCAGCAAGCTGTTTTTGACTGGCCTGCTACTTTCCGTGTGGAATCTAATGTAAAGCGGTTCTGAAGATGGCATCTAAAGCATTTCTTAAGTGTCACCGATAAACTAACTTTGGCTCTTCATTATGATAATACGCGTCTTCCCATTGTTTGCAGAAGGAGAAAATTTTTAGATGGCTCAAGGCCAGAAAAACAGCATGTACAGGTTTTTCTAGGCGAATTGTGACAGGACAAACACCTGGGTGCCTTGTTGTCATTCTCCAATAATCTGAGTCTTAAAGCAAGATTAACTTCACATTTATCCTTAAAACAAGATTTAAATTCACAACTATTCTTAAAGCAAGATTAAGATCATAATTTTCCTTATAACCAAATTCACACTCGCAGCCTTCCTTAAAACGAGATTACGATTACAGGTATCATTAAAGCAATGTTTACATTCTCAGCTTTCCGTAAAGCTAAATTACGTTCAAACGCATCCTTTAAGTCCGCTGCCCTGGCAAAATAAAAATAAAAAATTCGAAACCTACCCATCTCAAAAATATTTATAGAATGTGTGATTCCCATATACACACATTGGGATCCTCGCCTGTACTACGGAGTTCGTGCACTGTGCTGAGATCCTCCTTGTGTGATCTAAGGGAGGAGATCGAGGCACTTATACTCCATAAGTGCCTCGATCTCCGTGTGCAATGAAAATGGTCCTTAAAAGCAATGTATACAAGATTAATTAAAAGATTAAATAAAAGATTAATTAAGCTCACAGATATCCTCAAAACGAGATTCAGTTGACAACCATCCTTAAAGCAATATTCAGTTCACAACTGTCCTAAAAGCAAGATTCAGTTCAAAACTGTCATTAAAAGAAGATAAAGTTCACATCTATCCTTAAAGCAAGATTAATCTCACACTGATCCTTAAAGTACGATAAAATATACCACTGATCCTTAAAGTACGATAAAATATACCGCTATCTTTAATGCAACATAAAATTTACAGTGATTATGAGAGCAAGATTCAGTCCACAGCCAACCTTAAAGCAAGACAAAGTTCATAGCCTTCCTTAAAGGAACATTAAAATCACTATTATCCTTAAAGCAAGAGATGGTTACAGCTTTCCTGCAAGGAAGATAAACTTCACAGCAATTCTTAAAGCAAAATTAACTTCACGGCCATCGTAGAAACTGAAGTCTCGTACTTATATTGGACCTCAAGACGCAGCAATAGAGACCGCAGTCAGCGACTCATAGCTTGACTGCCTGCGTCAGGACCAGCGAACCAGAGCTGGTCAAGACCGCATTCCACCTCCACGTGGTGGTCCTGGAAACAGTCTGCAGCTGTGCAGGCTGGCTGAGCGAGTGTGGATCGAAATGGGAAGGCAAACCCGGTCCTAAAAAATGCCGTGCAGAAGTCGGATGTGTCGACCGAAAGGTGCAGATATCACAGCTACGTTGTAAACAGACACAACGCAGCCACCGTCCTTTTCAGGGCGAACGAAGAAGAAGAAGAAGATATTGAGTTGGGACAATTTTGTGCCATGCCTTACGCGCCTGAAGGCTGTTCATGTCTGTGTAGTCTGCTCTGAATGTCGTTGCTGATTGCTACATGGCATTACTATATTTTCCACGCTACCTCAATCTCCAGGCATGTATTATGCTATTTCAAACTGTCAGCCAATCTGTACCACTGCCTTTTTTGTGAACGCTGTACCAGTCTTTTTTGTGAACAATGTACCACTGTCTTGTTTGTGAACGCTGTACCACTGTCTTTTTTGTGAACGCTGTACCACTGTCTTTTTGTGAACGCGGTACCACTGTCTTTTTTGTGAACGCTGTACCATTGTCTTTTTTGTGAACCCTGTACCACTGTCTTTTTTTGTGAACGCTGTACCACTGTCTTTTTTTTGTGAACGCTGTACCATTGTCTTTTTGTGAACGCTGTACCACTGTCTTATTTGTGTACCACTGTCTTTTTTGTGAACGCTGTACCACTGTCTTTTTTGTGAACGCTGTACCATTGTCTTTTTTGAGAACGCTGTACCATTGTCTTCTTTGTGAATGCTGTACCACAGTCTTTTTTGTGAACGCTGTACCATTGTTTTTTTTTGTGAACGAATAACGTTTTGTTACTAGCTAGTTTCTCTTCTTACATTCCCCCCTCCCCCATTCTTTTCCTCGTGGTCTCTGAATCTTAATTGCTCGAGTAAATCTAATGAGACGTTGGCAGCTGATGATCCATAGACAAGCAACTGAGAGATGAACAAACAGGTTTTCGACAAAACAGATCCTGTACAGACCAGATAGCCACATTGAGAATAATAGCTGAAAAGAGTCTGGAATGGAATTCACAGCTACACGTCGGATTCGAGGACTATGAAACGGCATTTGGCAGTGTAGACAGAGAATCACTCTGGAAACTGATGAGGCATTATGGAATTCCCCTGAAGATCATTAATTTAATAAAGAAAACATATGAAGACATGACATGCAGAGTTCTTCATGAAGGACAGCTTACAGAACCGTTTGGAATAAGAAAAGGAGTGCGACAGGGATGCCTCTTGTCTCCATTTCTTTTCTTACTAGCGATATATTGGGTTATGAAAACATCGACAACACACAACAGAAAGGGAATCCAGTGGGCTCTGACTAAGCAGTTGGATGATCTGGATTTTGCTGATGACTTGGCTCTTCTGTCCCATAACCGTAATCAGATGCAGGACAAATTGAAAACACTCGATGAGAGGTCACAGCAATTGGGTCTGAAATACACAGGGAAAAGACAAAAATAATGAGAATAAATGCAGGTAATGATAACAGGGTTGAACTTGAAGAAACACCAATACAAGATGTAGAATCGTACACATATCTTGGCAGCAATATAGACAAAGTTGGAGGGACGGATAGTGATATCAAAATAAGAATACAAAAAGCAAGAGGAGCTTTCATTGCATTGGGAAATATATGGAGATCAAGAGAAATCGGATCCAACACGAAAATAAGAATCTTCAACTCAAATGTGAAGTCAGTCCTATTGTATGGCTCTGAGACATTGAGAACAACAAAGACAACAACCAAAAAGCTACAGACTTTCATAAATGGGTGCTTGCGCAGAATAGAGGGATTAAAATGGTATGACAAGGTTACCAACGTGGAACTGATGACAAGAACTAGACAAGTGCCAGTGGAACAAGAGATGAGAAGAAGACGGTGGCGATGGATAGGACACACACTGAGGAAACCTGTTGATGGCATTACAAGGCAGTCCTTGTTCTGGGACCCCCAGGGCAAGAGAGGCAGAGGTAGACCAAGAAGCACATGGAGAAGAGAGCTGGAAACAGAAGTGAAAATGATAAGGAGAACTTGGAAAGAACTTGAGAGGATGACACGTGACAGGAGAACTTGGCATGCGTTTGTTGAAGTGTCGTAAATTTATGTGGCGTTTTGTCCCATATGTCCGCTAAAGGGAAGAGAGTGCCCCATTTCTAAGATCTGGCTTCGGTACTGCGTCGGTACTAGGAGCTGGTTATTCCCCGTGTCCGGGTTGCCCGTTCTACGATACAATACGCCGTCCTTAGAAAAGATGTCTCCGTTGTGTCTGGGGTCCTTAGCCATGGGCAGTTTTCTAAAGCAGGGCTCCAGAGTAGGGTCCTTTTGTTGCGCCTCCTTCAGTTCATTCGGCAACAAATTTGGCGCAGACTCCCTCTCCTTCTTGGCTTGCCCTCTTGTGGTTACCGCTGCCACAATCGGCTCCTCTGGTCTCCCAATAAACACATATCTACATCCCAGGATAACTGGGTAGATAGGATCATCCATAATGGCCGCTTTAATAATCCCTCTGACGAAGTCAGAGTGTATTTCTACCAGTGCGATAGGAAGCGTCCTGGGTGCATCACTCCTGAAAACTCCACTAAGTTTGACGGTTTCCTCTGTCTCCTGACCGGGTTTGACTAAGTGCCTAGCGACAATACAACTAAAGCTTAGTCCAGTGTCAAAGAGACAAGTAGTTGAGGTACCATTCAAAATTACAGTTCCTCGAGTTGAGGGTCGGTCCCCCTCAGGTTGAGAATCACTGACATTGACTCTACCTTTCGAGGCTGTATGCAAACATCCGACGCGGTTTGGACCAGTTTGTTTGCCCTGATCAGACGTTCCTGGTGTAGGGGTCTTCCCTTTTCCTTGACCTTGGTGGCCGCGCTGCCACGTAGGCTTGGTGGGTTGATCAGAATTGTTGTTAGGGGGGTATCGGGTTTTGTAGAATTTCGATTTTTCCTGGGGAGGTCTCTGGGTATTATTTTCTCGTTGGTTATAATTCTGAGATTTTGTTTACGAGATGGCTCATCTGTGGGTTTACGTTTAGTGCTGGGAAGTTCGGCCATTGCATTGGTATAGCGTTCTGCCTTACTGAGTATGTCCTCAAGCCTGACTGCGCCCTGTTCAGCCAAAAATCTACGGGTTTCGTTTGACAAAGTTGACTTTATCTGTTCCACAAGAACAAGTTCAAGTAGTCCCTCATATGTAAGAGGTAGGTCAGATAATTCGATGCGCTTTGTCAAATAGCCCGTGAGACGTGAAGAGAACTGCGGGAATGTTTCCGTGCTCTCTTTCCGGCTGTTTCTGAACATTTGCAGAAATTTTCGGGCGGTCATCTCAAACCGCTCTAGCAAGGCTTTCTTCAGCATGTCGTAATCATGTTGGTTGGTTCCCAGCTTTGTATATACGTCATAAGCAGTGCTTTTTAATGACGTTGAGAGTTTAAGTGCCCAGCGGGAACTCTCTAACCCATACAGATTTGCGAGCCTCTCGAATTTTTCTAGATAGCTGTCAATTTTTTCATTGGGACTAGGAAAAGACTCTAAAGCAAAAGACATCGCAGTTAATTGGACAGACTGAGTACTGGAGAGATCCATTGATTGAGACTGGGGCGAAGACGGCTCTCCGTTATTCGAAGTAGAGACTCTCTAAAGCCTTAAGCGCCAGTTCATGCTGTCTTTCTCTCTCTCTCTCTCCCAGCGAACTTCCATCTCTGCCTCAATTTTCTTGTTCTCTGCTTCAATTTTCTTCTGCTCCAATAGACGATCGTCCGCTTCTTTCTTTCTAGCTTCTGCCCTCTCTTCCGCTTCTTTTTTCTCTTTTTCTTCTCTCTGTTGGTCCGCGTCATATCTTTCAAGTTCTTTGTTGACAAACACGTTTGCAGCTTCTCCTTCTAACCCTGAGTCCTTCGCCTCCTGTCTCAAAATGGACCTTATCCTAATTCTCTCTGCCATACCAAAGAACTGGATGCTTATAAGACTAGAGAATAGTAAGAAGAACCAAGGAGGGAAAAAACTCAAAGCCGCTACGAGAAAAAACACAAAGTATAAATTTACTTGTGTTACCTCCTAATGTGCAAACTTATCGCTGCTATTATTGTCACTAAAGACTCTTAACGCAAGCGACTATGCCACTAAAATGGTAAGTTACACTAGAAAAGAATCTACTCTTACTAACAGTAGAGAAAAATTTATATTAAAACAATTTAAAGGAAAAAAAAATTTTTCTGAAATTTTAATTCTCCACTACAAAAACTCGCCCCTGAAGTCAATTATTGAGATGAGACGTTGTTAACTTAATTTAAAAATCAGAACAATCCGTCTTTAGCTAAGCTCAACTCTTTTTAACTTCAAAAACCTTTAGTGACTGTAAAACCAATCACGCAATCCCAGCAAATCTTATAAAGAAAGAATTAAATTTACTCCGCCAGAGGATAATTTAGCTAACCAAATTTATGATTATCCGTATTTTCTACTGCTGTGGAAAGAAAACAACCAGTAAATATGCTGTGTGGACGACCCAAATACTAAAAGGCGTTGTCTAGGGGTGTAATTAATTATTTATTTATTTCCCTAAATCACAAAGACAGATCACTCACACTCTATCTAGTTAGACCCAGACTTAGATCAGACTCAAAATATCTTTATCCCGGCGAGCCAGCCAAATATTGTCGTAAATTTATTTTGAGAGAAAGAGTCTTAGAAATAGTAGTCCGGTGTTAGAAAAAAACTCAGTGATAGAAATGTATGATGCTGATGCTGTGAAATCACCTGTTTGCTAAAACTCAGTGATAGAAATGTAGAGATTAAATCGATGAGAGTACTGCCACCGACTGCTTTGTCGGTTGGTGGCTAAGGATGGAAGAAGAAGAAGAGAAGAGACAGAGTGCTGGAGGAGAGTAAAGACAGACTTATTTACGACAAATCGTTTCTCTCAATCTTCTCTTCCACTCTCCTGGTCAAACAATTATTTGCCAGTTTTCCAGACACACATCTGCGCTCACACCGATTTGGTGCTTCAAACACACAGACGACGTGGATACAACTATCTTAAACAAATAGGGGAAATTTTATGGGCTTTGGGTATTTCCAACAGAGTGCTAACTAGGTTTATGATGTTTATTAACCAAAAAAGAATCAAATCACAAACAAATATCAAGGGTTACATAAAATTATCATAAGTACAGAAAATGCAAATAACCAGGTGGGGAGGGGGTGAAGAAGATTGGTATCGACTAAGCCCTTCCCGCTTATTAGACAAAGATGAACCCAGTCCAAAGATAGATAGTTATCAGGAACATAGGTAATGTAACCTAACAGTGAAGTTAATTACTCTGAGAGAGGGGTTACAGTACTAGGTATGGGTGGTAGAAAAAAACTTGTTATCCCAAATTGTTCTTCCCTTTACTAAGCAATTGAAAGGGAGGGGGTTAAACAGAGTTAACAAAATATCCCACATAAAGGAACAATGCGGGGTATACAGAAAATGTATTGCCCGGTAGGCAAGTTAACAAATGGTTTGCAAAAAAAAAAAAATTAGATTTTCTGTCATTCATGCACGCGCGTGAGGATCCACACTCATATATTCACACACTTACCGATTACAGCATCAGACAATCCAATAGAATTATATAAACAGCAATTACATTTTTGACATGTGAACTGTCTAGTACTTCGATGTCCCGCCCCAGATGTAGCGAGGTTGGCTGATCGCAACTATTCCCACTATATCGCTGGACTTGAAGACGGTAAAATTCTTCAATGCGTGATGATAGTAATTGACCGAAAGTTTATTAATCCAGTGAGGAAAAAACTTAAGCCGTCACCGTTCAGGAAAATATGTACTCTTCTCACAGTAAGGCAGTAAATCAGGTATCGCTACTGGCACTGTTCAACTTCCAGGTTATCTTACAGATTTGTAATTTTAATATGATGATTGTTCTTGAAATAGTCTTGGGTAGGCTTTCTTTACATATAATTATGATAGCTAGGAATTCGCATTGAACCGCCCACAAGATTAAAAATTTAAAAAATGTTTGCATCAATATGTCCTGGAAAGCTTTTTTTAAGATTGATTTGCTTTATTGCTTTCTTAATGCTGGGAATCACACAGGTTACGATCACTCTGTATGAAAGAAAAAAAGACATGTAATATACAGAAAAATAAATAACCTTCTAAAGCGCGTATTTAATTATGTATTTAATAAACACTGCGCGAGTTTTAGTGGTTAAAACACACATCTATAAATACAGGACTTAACTAAATTTATTAATTATAAATTCCTTCGCGACTTTAAAAGTTAATTTAAGCATTTAACATCTATTATCTTTTGGAAATAATATAGCAGGTATATCATTACATTTACAACTGGAACTATTGAGACGGTTTAATTTAATAGATTTAAATTAACACAAAATCCAGTGAAATAGAATGAATGAACTAGACCACTGATCACTTTACACAATATATATTTTACCGCTTTGCACAGAAATAGAATTCACTGCAAATCTGTATAAAATCCAGGGGATAATCTATAACAAGATTTCAAATATAGCTAGTGCTTCTGTTAAGTTCTGGCCAGCGAGTGATAAAGTGTATTTCTACGTGGTCTGTATATATCTAGAATGAAATGAAAGATAAGTGGGACATGGGAAACTTGACACCTTTTTAGATCTCAGGTCACTTTTGGGGATCTGACCGCCAAACTAAAGAGATATGCCGCCCCCTGGTCTCTCGTATCTTCGCTCGCTGCTTGCGTTCCGGCTTTCCCCGTTCGCTTTCACTGCGATCGGTTCTGCGTTTGGCACGGAGATGCGAAAATACCGGCAGGGAACTTGCGTCGCTCGTCAGGGACCACTACTGTCTTTGATCGTGGCGCTAGTCTTTCCTGAGATCTCTCAGTGCCTGTTTGATCGTGTGGCGCTACATTCTGTTTGATGCTGGCAACGCCGCCTCTGGGCCAAGTTAATGAAATTACTGCATATGATTGCTCAAGAGATGACCATGGGCGTGATTTAGCCCCTCCTTAAATCAATGCGATGACCAGAGTGAACGGTAGATAAACTGTCCACATATCAATCAGCCAGCGTGTTGCCAATCTGCGTGGAAAGGTTGCATAGCTAATGAGTCCAGGTGAAAAGAAAAAATCCCGTTTGACGAAAGGTTACAATATTTCGGGGGCACTGATGTTATCCAAGGGGTCGTTACGAAGGATCGTACTATGTCATCCAACACTTCAGGGGTACCGATGTTATGAGAGGGTTCTCACCATCATCCTAACAAATATGGTACTACGTGTGATGCATGAGGTCAGCTGTGAAGGCTCCTGAGATAAAATGTAACTGAGAGTTGTCAGAAGGCCCTTCTCGCTACCACTACGACCTCACACTTATCTTTTTTTTTTTTTTAATGAATGTGGCTACGTTAAATGTCTAGGGTAATGATATGTAATGTGGTGTGATAGTTTATAGACACACACACAGATATTTACTAAGTCTAATAATATTAACAAATGTTATAATACACTGAACTAACTCAAGTGTGTAAAATTTTTGATAGAAATTTTTTACATTTATTTTGTTCTGGATCAAGTTTTATTTTGACCAGAACTTATAAAAGATTTAGAAATTATGAAAGAAATGCATGGAATATTACATAATAAATGCAAGAGTGTACATATGTAAGTACTAGACTATTTAGTTTTATTAATGTTTATACTAGTCATCTAATTGGGAGGATAGTTAATGGTTGTGCTGTTGGGGTGGCCTCATCACTCCAGTCTATATTGACTACACCTTGTCCAGAAATGGCAGGAATTTTATGGGATTGTTAGTAACTAAATGGAGTTGGTGAATTTCCAGCAGACCAGAGGCTCACTCAACTTTGAAGATGTAGCTCTGGTGCTGAGATCTGGTGGCCCCACCTCTCCGTGCTTGGGGGCAATAATAGTCTGCTCTGACACAACGCTACTGCACGGATCCACTCTGGTAAAATCACCAACTTAGTTTACACCGCCTTGGTGACAACTGAAACTCACAGCTCTGCAATCAAAGTATTGGCTATGTGTCAAAATTCCATTCTCTAACCATGTCTGGACACAACACTACACAACAACAACACCATATAGACAGGTCAGATCTCTCTGACCATACAGCACATTTTACCATGGTGGTTTCACATCAGATAGGTCCTCCCAGACTACAGATTCTGAAATATATTTATTAGTTTCCTGCCCTAACATAGGATAGGTAATATGTTTCATTGTTCTCAACACTTGATCTGTCCTTCCTAACCCTTGCTGGAGTTTATGTATATTGTTTGTCCCTAGACCCTGAACTAGGGCGGGGGGTCTAGAGCAAATCCCTACTTGTTTGTAAGGCTAGATTTCGATATGGCAGTATCAAATCACTCGAAACATTAAACAATATTCAAAATATGCAAAGAAATAATTTCAATCTTACCAGATTATGAATAAAAAACACAGAAATGCTAGCAAAACTCAGCTGAGCTGCTGGCTATAGTATGGCGTCCCTGAACTTATTTCAATTTATTTCATTTGGAAATCACCACACTTGAAATTTACTGTGTCTATCACTGGACAACTATTGAGGAATGGCAAAAAAGCTCGTCTGAGCGCGGATAATATGATTGTCTGTGGCCAATCAATGCCTTGGTTTTTTTTTAAATTCAAATTTCCTACACTAAAGTCATATTCAGTCATGCTTCAGTCAAGTATGGATTTTTATCTGTTAGTCCGTCCGTCTCTACTTGCGTTTTCACAAAAACGTACTTGTTTTTTTTTTGAACCAACCTATTCCTCCCCTCTACACTTTTTGTCTGTAAAGTTATTTTTAGCCACAGCTTCCACCAATTCCCCTTCTCTTTCATTCTAACTAGATTTGGACACTTGAGTCTTCAAGGTCGCGATTTTTGTGCAAATAGTGACATGTTAGATTCAATGCAGTCTTTCGCTGATGTGAACAACACTGTCTTTTGTCATTATCTTCATTATTATCTATCCGTCTGTATAAATAAAAGCATATTATTTCACTGCTCAGAATGGGCCATCCGGCCAGCTAATTTTTATATTCCTAACATTAATATTAAGAAAAAGTTACTTTTTAAATTTTGTAATATTTCAAGCATCTGCGTTTAGCCGCTGAATTCAAATAAAAGGCTTGGTATCGCAAAAGCGTCCAATAAATGACTGTGGCGTATCATATCCAAGGTCCCTTCTGTCGAGTTCCTTACTTTATGTCAACTTGGGAAACGTGACTTTTTCTCCGTTTCCCCCCCCCCCCCCCCCCCCCACCCCCTACCCCCCAATTGCGTCTCCTTAGCCTTGCTAGTCTCACGCAATTTTTTCAGTCATATTTTTTTTCCTTTTGATCCGCCGTTCTCATCCCGTTCAAATGGTAACCGTTTTGATTTCCCGTCTAGCAAGTCAATTTTTATGGAGGGTGATGACCCGCGGTCAGGGCGATCATGTACTATCAGCAGCTTACGCATTATGTTTTTTTATCCTTACATTTTATCCTTTGGAGATATTTTTTACGTTGTATCACTTGTTAATTTTATGACAGTCGGTGGTTTTATAGCGAATATGAGTACACATGAGGGCAAGTTCGGGAACAATGGGCTAATCACCTGTTTGCCAAGTCACTTCGATTACATGTCCTGCCCATGGGCTTTGTGCACTTGGGTCCCCTCTACACCTCGTTTCACGGGGTAGAAGAGGTTCCGATTATGAGATGAGATGAGGTCTTCATAATTCCAAGTAATTCAATCTTCAGTATTTGTGTGGGTTAAAGACAGAAAATGAGAATGACACTTTTTGTCGTAAATCAAAGTGATCAGCTAACCTTAGTTTCAAAGCTCGTACATGGCCTAAGCACTTATCCAAGGCTGAAAACTTCTGGTGATCACGTTACCTCGTGTTACATTAGTGTCCTATAGAGCATGGGTTTTTTTTTTGTGTGTGCCATACTTCATGTTACATCAATGTCCTATAGAACATGGGTTCTTAATTTTTTGTGTGTGCCATACCTAAAGTTAAATCAATGTCCTATAGAACATGGGTTCTTAAACTTTTTGTGTATGCCATGAACCCCTTTGATTGTCCGGTGAAGTCTACGGACACTTTAAACAGAAATAATAAACATAAAACGCAAAATTAAAAATGTTCTATTTTAAATTTTAGATTATGTACTACAAGCAAATCAGATCAATTACGTTCTCCGTTTTTTGCTGGAAACGTTTTCCGAAATTTCAAGGTGTTTCAATTTCTGCTTTTTACCCTTTCATGTGTGCGCATATCTCTTCTCTGTGCACTTTTTGGTCTCCGTCTACAACTGACTGTAAAACTTACTTCTAATTGCTGTTAGGTGTCTAGTTTTTCGCATCGTCATCATCATCATCATCATCATCATTCCTTTTCGTCTCATAAAACCTACATTACATGTAACCATTGCTAGCGATTAATTTCTATTTTGGACCACTTTTTTCTGCTGTGCCCACGAGATGCCCGCTACTTCGCCTCCTCTTTCACCGTTCTTTTCCGGGTTTTCCCTTGGTCTCCCCATTCTTCTCTTCCTTGTGGATTCATTTTAAAACATGTCTGGCTATGCTGGATGAATGTTTCCGGAAGGTGTATTCTATTCATCGTCACCTTCTCTCTGTGATTTCTAGTTACATTGATCTTTGTCTGGTTCTGTTCCACAGGTCTGTATTTGTAATTACAACTGGTTTTTAGATACGGAGGATGCAATGGAGACCTCTGTCGGTGAATGTCTGGAGTTTGGATGTGATTTCTTGTGTGACATACCAGGTTTCTGAGTCAGTGAGTAGGACACATCCGTATCGAACAGCCTAAGTTAGCTTTCCTAGGAAAGAGCTGCAGACAGTGCTGGATTAAGGCCAACTGATGCCCTAAGCACAGCCCAACAATGGTGCCTCCCTCGGCCTTTCCATTGCTTAAATGACAAGACATTAAGACTAAATAAGTGTTGAAAGTGAAATAAGAGATTGAAAATTCAGTTTCCATCCAGGCCAGACCCCACTGAAATTCCTGCAGAAAAATGTTGGTGAGATAGTCAAACATACTGAACTATATCTCTATGTCTGATACCTTCAAACTTTTAAACTTTAGTCACTCACCATACCAAAGACAATGTTTTTTAACAATTTAGATTAAAGTCGTACACGGCAGACAAGGACAATTACAAAAAATTCGACTTAAGTCGAGTGTGGCAGTGAAAGAGTTGCGAGTTAAAGGCATCATAGCTAGGGGGGAAAAAACTTTGTGATGCCACTTCCCCCCCCCCCCCCTCCCCCGTGCCCTGAGCACGTGCTTATTTTGCTTAATGGTTAATCCAGCACTGGCTGCAGAACTTTATACCAGATTTTTTTTTTTTAATAAAAGCAAATAAACATTATTTATCGTGGCATCTCCATTTTACTAATGTGAGATGTAATGTAACGAACAATGAAAAATCCCAGCACATTTTCGAGAAAATCCGGATAAGGCACGCATTGCAGCGTGAAAGCTAAATTGAACACTTATTAAAAGAGCAAGCAAACCTTTCAATTTTTTTTTCGTGGTACATTGGCCATTGATCAAAGTCAAGATAAGTTTGACTACACAAATCCAATGAAGTTGAGATGGAACAGAATATAATGATATATGACTGCATGAGAATTAGGGCCTTCATCAAGACCTGCAGCAGAAACAGTCCACCATAATTGTTTCACTTGACGTGTTGGCGAGTTACTTGCTTGTTGACATTCTATGTTGTTCCTCCTTCTTGGGCCATGTTAGTTCTCAAAGTATGTACAGCTGCGCATTTCTTAAATCTTCTGATCATTGACTTTTAAAGGATCTGTTTGGGTAATTTTTTATTCTGAATTATTTTGTTTTATTCCCACTAACGTTTAGTCCTGTTTTTGTTGCTTCGACAATTAGTCTATTGGATTTTTTCCCCCCGAATGTCTTGTTGTTTAAGTGATAGAAAATATAGGGCATCTGCAAAATCACAATGGCAGAGTGGTTAGAGCGCTGTTCTCTCGAGAGGCAAAGGTGCCGTGTTCGATTCACCATATTGACAATCTCCAGTCTACCCAGCTGTAAATGGGTACTTGACTTTGCTCTTGAGTTAGAGAAGGAAAAGGCAGCGAAGAATGGAACTTGTCACCCCGATCTCTCGATGCTCGACCTAGTATAGTGAAGTCTCCAACACTTCACTTCCCTCCTGCAGTGTCTGTTATATAACTACCTTTACCTGACTGTTGCATCGAACATCCACGTGGTAGAGTGGTTAGAAAGCTCGTTTCTGGAGGCAAGAGGACCTTGTTTGATACCGTCTCGCGTCAAACTTTATTCTCCCCAGCCGTAAAAATTGGTACTTGGCTCTCATCTGAGTGAGGGAAGGCAAATACAGCGATGAAGGGAATCTGGTCGCTCTATCTCATAAGTTAAGTCTGTAACACCAAGCCCTTACAGCAGTGCCTGCTGCGAGTCTACCTTTAGACCATATAAGTATCACTTCTAGATGTTATTAATGTAAAAGTTTGTCCTAGATTTTCCATATCGCTACCGACGATTATAACAGCTACATCCATTTAAAAATAATACATAATGACTTGTTAAATTATATTTCTTTAGATTTTATATTTTCTTGTTTCTTCAACAGATACCCCCGCCCCCACTCACAGCCAAATTATGGATACCTAAGCCCCGCCCCGCTCTTCCCTCACCACGAAGGACACGCCCCATGTCATCCTTCATTTCCGCCTCAGGCTCATACACAGCCTACTCACCCCCTCCACGGCTCTTGCAATATTATCCCACCCCTCCTCAAGCACCCAGAGATCGGGGAAAGAAATTTCAATATGGCCGGAACAAGGCATCTTGGGTACCACGTGAATGACGTCAACGTAAAGCAGGAGCCACGTGACATGACTTTCGATTCTAACGGCTGCTGTGGTAAGGTTCTTATGTTGTTACACATGACTTAACACCTTCTCGCGCGCGGAAAAATAAAATAAACGAACAAAATGATACTGTGACGTAACAGAAATATTAATAACAGCTAAGAAAATGGAATCTTTGCATAAAAGATTTGGAGTCATGATAGGTAACAGAAGCTGTATATGAGCATGTTGCTAAACCAAGAAAGCAGAGAAATACCTCGACAAACTGATTACCCTGGGAAAGAAGAAATTGAAAACAGCTGATTCTAGACGCCATGGGCCGTAACAAATGAGGAGACTCAGGGCCGTCTTAACAGCATGGGAGGCCCTGGGCAAAGCAATGCACTGGGTCCCTACCAGCCCTACCCACCCACGGGAATAAAAATGTCAACGGTCAATAAAATTAAACCTATAGATTTAATGGTACTTTCAACAAAAATGTCGTCAACTTACTCACGTCAAGTTTGATTTGAAATCCCAGGCCTTTCCAGCGAGAGACTGAGTAATTATCCACTCTGCCAAGAGATGTCTTATGAACAATATGGCAGCATCCCAGCATGGGGCCCCTAGAATCGTGGGGCCCCTGGGCACTGCCCAGTGTGCCCATGCCTTAAGACGGCACTGGGGAGACCAATCTCCACATCCAGTGGTCATAGAACTCAGTGAATGTGCCCCCGCCCATCATAGTCGCTGTTAGCTGGAAAAAGGTACTTCATCAGATATATGGCACTGACTGTGGTCCCCTAGAAATATGTCATGGCCCTCTGGTCAACCATATGGCCCAAGAATCAATCAAATCAATTATTAAAAATCATACTACGTGCTTTTCCCTCCCCCAAATCATCATTAATATCATCACTTTCCTTTGTGCACCTTATGGAGCATGGACCCACCACTGCTGCTCGTTCCCTTTCATCAAGCCTTTCATCAAGCAGTCACAAGATAGTGCAGCAGTGGTTTATGTGGCAATTAATTGTGCACACACTGTAGTGGTGTTTGATGGTATTGTATGATGGTGATATTACTAAATGTAATTGTATGAGGCCAGCTGTGAAGGCTCCTGAGATAAGATGTAGTTGTGAATTGTCAGAAGGCCTTTCTTGCTACCACTACGACCTCACACTATTTTTTTTTTTTAATGAATGTAGCTACGTAAAGTGTCTAGGGTTATGATATGTAGTGTGGTGTAATAGGTTATAGATATACCCACAGTTATTTAACAAGACTAATAATATTAATAAATGTTAAAATACACTGAACTAACTCACGTGTGTAAAATTTTTTGATAGAATTATATTACATTTATTTTGTTCTGGATCAATTTTTTAGATTAACCAAAACTTAAAAGGATTTAGAAATAATGAAAGAAATGCATGGAATATTATATCATAATGCAATAGTGTACATATATATGTACTATACTAGTTAGTTTTATTAAAATGTTCTAGTAGTCATCTACTTGGGAGGATAGTTAATGTTTGTGCTGTTGGGGTGGCCTCATCACACCTGTCTATATTGACTACACAGTGTCCAGAAAATGGTGGGAATTTTTATGGGGGTATTAGTAACTACAAAGCGTTGGTGAATGTCCAGCAGACCAGAGGCTCACTCATCTTGTAGTTGTAGCTCTGGTGCTGAAATCTGGTGGTCCCACCTCTCCGTGCTGGCGGGCAATAATGGTGGTCTCTGTCACAAGTACTGCACAGATACACTCGAGTAAAGTCACCAACTGAATAGACACTGCTTTGTTGACAACAGAAACTCACAGCTCTGCAATCAAAGTATGGGCCATGTGTCAAAATCTATTCTCTACCCACGTCTGGACACAACACTGACACAACAACCACATCATACAGACAGGTCAGATCTCTCTGACCAAACAGCACATTTACCATGGTGGTTTTACATCAGATAGATCCTCCCAGACTATAGATTCTGAAAAATATTAATTAGTTTCCTTCCCTAAAAGTGGATAGGTAATATGTTTCATTATTCTCAACACTTGATCTGTCTTTCCTAACCCTTGTTGGAGTTTATGTACATTGTTGGTCCCTAGACCCTGACTAGGGCGGGGGGTCTAGAGCAAATCCCTACTTGTTAGTAAGGCTAGATTTCGATATGGCAGTATCAAATCACTCGAACATTAAACAATATTCAAAATATGCAAAAAAATAATTTCAATCTTACCGGATTATGAATAAAGAACACAGAAATGCTAGCAAAACTCAGCTGAGCTGCTGGCTATAGTATGGCGTCCCTAAACTTCTTTCACTTTCTTTCATATGAAATCACCACACTTTAAAATCTGTGCCTATCACTGAACAACTATTGAAGAATGGCCCCACTTTCGCGTCTGAGCGCTAATAATATGATTGTCTGTGGCCAATCACTGCCTAGGTTTATTTTAAATTCAAATTTCCTACCCTAAAGTCATTTCAGTCATGCTTCAGTCAAGTATGGATGGTTATCTGTTAGTCTGTCCGTCTCTACTTGTGTTTCTACAAAAATGTACTTGATTTTTGAACCAACCTTTCTCTCCCCTCCAAAATTTTGTCGTTAAAAGTTATTTTTAGACACAGCCACCACAAAATCCCTTCTCTTCCATACTAAGTAGATTTGAACACCTGCGTCTCGAGGTCGTGTTTTTTTTGTGCAAATAGCGACACTTTTAGATTCAATACAGTCTGTCGATGATGTGAACAACACTGTCTTTTGTCATTATCTTCAATATTATCTATCCGTTTGTAAAATTAAGAACATATTAGTTCACTGCTCAGAATGGGCCATCCGGCCAGCTAATTTTTATATTCCTAACATTAATATTAAGAAAAAAGTACTTTTTAAATTTTGTAATATTCCAAACATCTGCGTTTTAGCCGCTGAATTCAAATCAAGGGCTTGGTATTGCAAAAGCGTCCCATAAATGACTGTGGCGTAACATATCTATGGTCCCTTCTGTCGAGTTGCTTACTTTTTATGTCAACTTGGGAAACGTGACTTTTCTCCGTTCCCCCCCCCCCCCCCCCAATTGCGTCTCCTTAGCCTTTCTAGTCTCACGCAATCTTTCCAGTCATATTTTTTTCCTTTTTGATCCGCCGTTCCCCTCCTGTCTAGCAAGTCAATTATTATGGAGGATGATGACCCGCGGTCTAGGCGATCATGTACTATTCGCAGCCTACGCATTATGTTTTTATCCTTAAATGTTATCTTTGGAGGTATTTTACCGTTGTATCTCTGTCAATTTCACTACACATCTCCCCACTTGAAAACATGCCTATGGCAAGTTCTAAAACCAGCGATACACATAGGTAAAATTACTCCTCACGTCTGCCACTACTCTAATTTTGATCACAGGGGTGCCGACTGAGGAAATCTGCACCGACATTCAATTTGCCTGGGATATATTGATACTAAACTGATAAGGTTGAAGCAATAAAGACCACCTCAGCAATCTTGCGTTTTCATGCTTAGCCTGAGATAAGAATACGAGAGGCTGATGGTCCGTCTCCACCACAAAAGTCCTACCATACAGATAGATTTGAAACTTCTTTATTGCCCAGATTAATGCTAAACATTCTTTTTCGCTTGTGGAGTATCCTTGTTCCGCCTTATTCAATTTGCGGCTTGCATAAGCGACTGGTTTCAGTTCCCCATCAGGTGAAGATGATCTTTGCAACAAAGCCCCTCCGAGTCCTACATTACTTGCATCGGTTCTTAAGACAAAGTCCTGTGTCAAATCAGGCAGTTTGAGAATAGGCCTGCTAGTGAGTTTTTCCTTTAACTCTTGGAACGCTAGTTCACATTGTGCAGTCCAAATAATTTTATCTGGAAGTCCCTTGCGAGTCAGATCAGTCAGAGGAGCACAAATAGCGTTAAAATTTTTGATGTATTTCTGATAAAATCCGCATAACGACACGAATGATCGCACGTCCTTTTTTGTTTGTGGCCTAGGTGCTCTCTGCAGTTTTTTTTCCAAGTTCTTAGGATCAGGGGTCATATTACCCTGATATACAGTGTGTCCCAAGAATTCCAACTCTTTGCATCCAATACAACATTTTGTTGGCCTAGCAGTTAAGTTCGCCTCCCGAAGTCTATCAAACAACATCTCCAGAGCTTCAATGTGTTCTTCAAATGTCTCTGTGGCGACGAGAATATCATCCATGAAATTCGTGATACATGGGTTATTCAGGGGATCCAACAATTTTCGCATCATCCTTGAAAACACACTCGGAGCATTTTTCAGTCCGAATGGTAGCATATTGAATTCATAATGTCCATCCGAAGTGCTAAAAGCCAAATAAGGTCTCACTTCAGGCTTCACTGGGATCTGGTAATAGCCTTTACTAAGATCCACCTTTGAAAAGTATTTTGCCTTGTTCAGTCTGCAAATAACTGTTTTGTGTCTGGTAATGGATCCACTTGTCCTTCTGTGACAGCATTCAGTTTCCTGTAATCTATGCACAGTCTGTGTTCCCCAGACGGTTTTCTCAACAAAACGACACTAGAACTAAAAGATGATTCACTGTGCGAAATAATCCCCTCCTTCAACAAATACTCTATTTCTTCCTTCAATGCCGTCTCCTTCGCGAACGGAATAGAATAGGCTCTCATACAGATTGGGTTTGAGTCTACCAGTTTCATGTCATACTGTAACAAATTTGTATGGCCTGGTTTATCTGTTAATACATCTGTATGTTCCTCCAGAACCTGTTGAACTCTCTCCCTCTGGTTTTTTAGTCAGGTGCTTACTGACTTTTACCTGTGCTGCTGTTTCACAAGGATGTAATGGGTATTCATGTGAGGTGAGTGGTTCTTTTTGCATCTGGGTTGCAATAGCCAAGGTCAATAAGGGGGTGCTTTCCTGGAGTGGTCTGTCCAGATACTTCTTTAACAGGTTTACATGATAAACTTTCTCCTTCCCCTTTTTGTCAATTTTATAGTTTGTTCTAGACACCTTCTCTAGAACCGTATATGGACCTTGCCAACCAATTTGTAATTTATTCTGGCTTCCGGGTAGTAGAAGCAGCACCTTCTCTCCGACTGCCAGTTCCCTGTCCTTTGCCTTCCTATTAAAATATGCTGCATGTTTCTTCCTGGCTTGTTTCAAATTATCATTTGCCAGTTTCCATCCAGCTTTCAAACGAGTGGTCAGTTCGTTCACGTATTGATACGATGAGGTAACAGTCTCTTCCGCCTTCTCATCTGTCCAGGTCCTTAATAAAGTTACATCTGGATCTTTAATTTATCATACGTATTTTTCATGGAACCCGTCTGGTCCCGTCCCTTAGAAGCTTTATAATGAGGACTTTTCTTCCTAGAATCATCACTCACAAATCGACCACTACCAATTTTTCTCTGGGTTTTGTCTCCCCACTTAAGATTGCTTATGAGAGATCTTCGCTCTCTTGTCTGTTCCTCCAGTTTATATAAGTCTGACCGAGGGATTGTCATCTTATCCTGGGTAAAAGTTCTTCTTTGTACTCTTCGCATAGTGGCCATGTTAATCCATTCAAGTGAAGACTGGGTGTGAAAAGGGGGCTCCCATTCCACTTTGTCTACCCGAGTATTATTAGTTTTCCTTTCAGGCCTAAAGTTGCCCCGTGGCGTTTCTAGGTCCTGCACATATTTTCCCTTTGTGGGTGTTCCCTCATGAAATACGCCACATGCTTCTACAAAGTTTTCAACATCGACATTTACGTCGGGCCAATAGTATTTTCGAGCAATCTTTTGGCAGATGGTACCGACTTTCTCATGGTCACCATCTTTTCCAACATGTAAGCTCCTTATTAAGTTTGCCCTATATATCTTGGGAAGAACTAATTGTCCGTGACCAGTGGATCTAGTTCCTGTCTTCCTGTATAAGAGTTTGTTCTTCATGAAATATTCCCCCTTGCTCGGAGGGGTGTGGCATTTGGGCAATTTTTTAAAACAGGGCTTGAGTGTCCTATCCTCAGCCTGCGCCTTCCTCATCTCCTCTGGATGAGCATTTATAGGTTCACCTTCTTCCTCCTTCTTCTGTGACCTGGTCTGCACTGTCGCCATGATCACCGGTTTCTCGGGATTCCCCAAGAAGACGTATCTACACCCCAATATCAGAGGGTAGATTGGTTCATCTATCACTGCTGCTCTGATTTCTCCTTCCACATAGCGAGTTTTCACCGTTATCCTTGCGATGGGAAGTGTCATGAGTGTATGTCCTTAGTCGCCCCTTGTATTTCCACTGTTTCTGTGGTATACTGACTTGGGTCCACTAGGCTAGACTTCACAACTGAATCATAATCCAAACCTGTATCATAAAGGCACCTTATGGTGACCCCATTACAAATAACATCCTCACAAACTGGGGGGTGATAAGGTTCCTGTTGTCCATTAGGATTAACCTTTAATCTTCGCGTCCCCCACTTCATTGCAGCAATGTTTGAAGATTTCCTTCTACAAAATTCGGTGTTATGGTTATCCTTCTTGCACCATTTACACCATCTTTTTCCTTGGTTCAACGGTTTTCTTTCATTGAACTTTTGGTCATTGAACTGTGAGTTTCTGTCGCGATAGTCATTTCTTGGCCGCTCAAAGTTTGTCCTACCTTTATTTCCCTGCTCTCTATTATCAAATTTATTAAATTGCTGTGGAGCTTTAAAATTGTCTATGTGCTTCTTCTTAGCACCACTTACCTCTGCCTGAGCTGCCTGATACCTCTCAGCAACATTTAAAATTTCCCCCCAACTTCTCTGCACCTTGTTCCATGAGAAATTTTCTCATGTCTGGAGCCATGGACTCTCTCAATTGCTCAATCATGATCATTTCTTTAAGATCTTGGGTCTTCCCCAGAGCCGTCCATTTCTCCAAATAGGTTTCTAGTCTGGCAGAGAATTGGTGGTATGTCTCCCCAGACAACAGTTTGGCATTTCTAAATTTCTTACGATAAAATTCACAATTCTTCTCGTACCTTAATAACAAAGCCTGCTTTAACATGTCATAATTGTCTTGGTCTTCCCTGTTCATTTTGGCAAATACTTCATAAGAAGTACCTCTCAATCCCTGTGATAGCTTTAAACTCCACCTCTCTCTCTCTAACCCATATGTAGTAGCTCATAACTCAAAACGTCCTAGGTACCCCTCTATGTCATCGTCTTTTTCAACAAAATGGTCTAAATGAAACCCCATAGCTGAGTTTGAGGCTCCCAGACTGGGCGTAGCATCTGAGGCAAAAGGGCTGGCACCATTTTCAGGGGCCGGGCCTTGTAATTCCAGCTACCTTAGTCGTAATTCGTGCTCCCTTTGCAACCTTCTATCTTCTGCTTCCCTTTCGGCCTTTTTTTCTTCTGCCTCCCTTTCGGCAGTCAACCTTTTTTCTTCTGCCTCCCTTTCGGCAGTCAACCTTTTTTCTTCTGCCTCCCTTTGCTGTCGTTTTTCTTCTGCCTCAATCTGCAGCCTCTAAATGTCTCTATCAGCCTCAATTTGTAACCTCTTCTCTTCAGCTAACCTTTCAGCCTCTAATTTTCTTTCAGCCTCTTTTTCTAATCTCCTTTCTTCCCGTTCAATATATTATCACATTCAGCCGTTACATATTGAATTAAAATTTGACCATCCATTCCCATCTCCTTCGCGGTGAGCACAGCAGCTGATCTAAATTTTGCCAACTCCGCCATACTTTTTAGACAATATAATAATATACAAGCTAAATCTCTAACCAGTAAATACACTAAGTACTTCTTATGACTATAGTCTAACTAATTCTAACTAACCAGTTAACTAATTAATTATTACTGGCTGTGAAGATTCACCAACTTTTATCTGCAGGGACACTTTTAATGTTAAAGGGAATTTTACAATTTATTTCCCTACTTTTATTTCTCCCACCAGGAGATCCTAATATTACTGTTGGGCTAATTATCCCTGGACAAGACCCCAATATATGTAGTGGTGTTTGATGGTATTGTATGTTGGTGATATTACTAAATGTAATTGTATGAGGCCAGCTGTGAAGGCTCCTGAGATAAAATGTAGTTGTGAATTGTCAGAAGGCCTTTCTTGCTACCACTACGACCTCACACTTTTTTTTTTTTTTAATGAATGTGGCTACGTAAAGTGTCTAGGGTTATGATATGTAGTGTGGTGTAATAGGTTATAGATATACCCACAGATATTTAACAAGACTAATAATATTAATAAATGTAAAAATACACTGAACTAACTCACGTGTGTAAAATTTTTTGATAGAATTATATTACATTTATTTTGTTCTGGATCAATTTTTTAGGTTGACCAGAACTTAAAAGGATTTAGAGATTATGAAAGAAATGCATGGAATATTATATCATAAATGCAATAGTGTACATATATATGTACTATACTAGTTAGTTTTATTAAAATGTTCTAGTAGTCATCTACTTGGGAGGATAGTTAATGTTTGTGCTGTTGGGGTGGCCTCATCACACCTGTCTATATTGACTACACAGTGTCCAGAAAATGGTGGGAATTTTTATGGGGGTATTAGTAACTACAAAGCGTTGGTGAATGTCCAGCAGACCAGAGGCTCACTCATCTTGTAGTTGTAGCTCTGGTGCTGAAATCTGGTGGTCCCACCTCTCCGTGCTGGCGGGCAATAATGGTGGTCTCTGTCACAAGTACTGCACAGATACACTCGAGTAAAGTCACCAACTGAATAGACACTGCTTTGTTGACAACAGAAACTCACAGCTCTGCAATCAAAGTATGGGCCATGTGTCAAAATCTATTCTCTACCCACGTCTGGACACAACACTGACACAACAACCACATCATACAGACAGGTCAGATCTCTCTGACCAAACAGCACATTTACCATGGGGGTTTTACATCAGATAGATCCTCCCAGACTATAGATTCTGAAAAATATTTATTAGTTTTCTGCCCTAAAAGAGGATAGGTAATATGTTTCATTATTCTCAACACTTGATCTGTCTTTCCTAACCCTTGCTGGAGTTTATGTATATTGTTGGTCCCTAGACCCTGACTAGGGCGGGGGGTCTAGAGCAAATCCCTACTTGTTAGTAAGGCTAGATTTCGATATGGCAGTATCAAATCACTCGAACATGAAACAATATTCAAAATATACAAAGAAATAATTTCAATCTTACCAGATTATGAATAAATAACACAGAATTGCTAGCAAAACTCAGCTGAGCTGCTGGCTATAGTATGGCGTCCCTAAACTTCTTTCACTTTCTTTCATATGGAAATCACCACACTTTAAAATCTGTGTCTATCACTGAACAACTATTGAAGAATGGCCCCACTTTCGCGTCTGAGCGCTAATAATATGATTGTCTGTGGCCAATCACTGCCTAGGTTTATTTTAAATTCAAATTTCCTACCCTAAAGTCATTTCAGTCATGCTTCAGTCAAGTATGGATGGTTATCTGTTAGTCTGTCCGTCTCTACTTGTGTTTCTACAAAAATGTACTTGATTTTTGAACCAACCTTTCTCTCCCCTCCAAAATTTGTCGTTAAAAGTTATTTTTAGACACAGCCACCACAAAATCCCTTCTCTTCCATACTAAGTAGATTTGAACACCTGCGTCTCGAGGTCGTGTTTTTTTGTGCAAATAGCGACACTTTTAGATTCAATACAGTCTGTCGATGATGTGAACAACACTGTCTTTTGTCATTATCTTCAATATTATCTATCCGTTTGTAAAATTAAGAACATATTAGTTCACTGCTCAGAATGGGCCATCCGGCCAGCTAATTTTTATATTCCTAACATTAATATTAAGAAAAAAGTACTTTTTAAATTTTTGTAATATTCCAAACATCTGCGTTTTGCCGCTGAATTCAAATCAAGGGCTTGGTATTGCAAAAGCGTCCAATAAATGACTGTGGCGTAACATATCTATGGTCCCTTCTGTCGAGTTGCTTACTTTTTATGTCAACTTGGGAAACGGGACTTTTTCCCCCCCCCCCCCCCCCCCCCAAATTGCGTCTCCTTAGCCTTTCTAGTCTCACGCAATCTTTCCAGTCATATTTTTTTCCTTTTTGATCCGCCGTTCCCCTCCTGTCTAGCAAGTCAATTATTATGGAGGATGATGACCCGCGGTCTAGGCGATCATGTACTATTCGCAGCCTACGCATTATGTTTTTATCCTTAAATGTTATCTTTGGAGGTATTTTACCGTTGTATCTCTGTCAATTTCACTACACACACACACACACACACACACACACACACACACACACACACACACGCACACACACACACACATGGTTGCCAGTTGTATACACATCCTGATACTAGTCGTCATTTACCACATTCCTGAGAGTGCAGTCGTACTGTTCTTTCTGTCTGTCTAGAGCAGGGGTTCTCATCCTTTGTTTTGCTCATGGTCTCCTTCTGAGCATTAGTTACCTTTCCCCCTTCATAGTCGCTGTTAGCTGGAAAAAGGTACTTCATCAGAAATACGACACTTACTGTGGTCCCCTAGAAATATGTCATGGCCCACTGGTGAACCATATGACGCAAGTCGATAACCTCTCGTCTAAAGAACCCCAGGTACTACCCCAAATGACCTATAATATTTGCACCCACTGGCAACGAGTGATACCTTAGTAACGGATGCTGGCAAGATGTATGCATTTCGCGTTAAAATACAGCTTCTGCTCAAGAGAATTAAACTGAATTACCAACATGACCACTGACGGCTTAAGGCCTAAGGATGCAAGAAGAGGAAGAAGAGTGGAAAAACCCCAGCTCTGTTGTTAACTCTTTAATGACGAGAGGCCATTATTTGGGGCCGATTTTCCCAGATGCTCGTGACGGGAGACCAGTTTTTGGGGCCAATATAATTAAAACTAATTTTTTTGTTTGATGTCCCAATTTTACATTTTATTAATCTTCATTCAGTTTTCTTTAAAACTATGTATAACATTACCATATGTTTAAAAAGCGTGGAAATAACCGACCTTTACACTTTAACACAACAGGAACACTCAAAGCAACAGAATATTAGTTCCATCAAAAAGTGGGAAAACCCCTACGTCCTTCAAGAGTTAAAGCTATGCGATGTTCGATACTCCCTGTTGCTTCCGGGAGTCTCAGAAAAGACCAACAAACAAACAAATATTGGGCGATTGCTCGTTCGGTTATTTCGTAAGAAGTGGCTGTTGTGAAGTTGTATTGCATGGGGCTGGCAACTTCATAATTTAAATGTTAGCTACAGAAATCACAACTGCAACAATGTGAAACTTTTAAATCGCAGTTCAAGACAGCCAAACGACAGTTATGAATTTATAGTCTTAACCAAATTAACATTACGTTTGTGCCAATTTTGGTAGCATATTGTCCCAGGTCTTGACATGTCTAGAATATCCTCTCAACTACAGCATTATTCACTGGGGTTATTAGACACATACGAGCACATGCGACGGGCTCTTTAAATGCCTTATGTTGGAATCCACCAATCCAAAACAGTTAACTTTCTGTGGAGAGTCAATCTTTTCTCGTACAAGCCACCTAGTACCTAGTACATGATGGTGTTTCAAATGGAAGAGGTGCAGCTCAAGTAGGTTAAGATTCTGTAGCTGTATTCATAGCGCAATACAATCTATACGATTATCATCTCAACTCACTATGGCGATACCAGTGAGGTATTTCTGACAATTAAAATCCGATATGCGATGGTAGTGTGGAAACTGCATGTTGAATGCACAAAGCCAGTGAATGGCAGATAAATTTCAGTTGGACACAGAGAAGACATTTCTTACCAACCATGGTTTACACACCATCCAATGCAAAAACGATGCAGTTTGTCAGACTCTAGTCGCTTTCATGGCTATACTGCCACAAACACATACTTTCTCCGTTCACAGCCAGATATAAAAATGCTAATAATCAGTAGGTCATATTGTCTAAGGGGATTGAGATGATAACCTAGATGTCTATGTGACCGTATATAATGGGTTGCAATTTATATTAGCTTCACTCGTTATGCTTTGTATACTTCTTTCAGTGAAAGCAATTTTAGCATGTAAAAAATAAAAAGCCAAAAAGGATAAACGAATTTTTTTACGACAACCAATTGTTTTAAAAAGACACCAAAAAAAAAAACAAAAAAAAAAACAAACACCAAAACGCCAAACGAATTTTTTGACGCCAAGCAATTAAAAACAAAAGCCAGATTTGTGAAGTTTGACGTCCAAAAAAGCCAAATTGGCAACCCAGACACACTATCATAGTTCCGCTCCAACGACCCAGTCAACCAGTAGGATCACACATAACATCATTGCAATGCTGTCCCCAAATTATAAACATAACAACAAGTAAGTTTCCTGTGGAGCACAGATGTTTTACAACAATACAATCTGCAATATAGATTGATAGATATATATGTGATGAGAAGAGAAGCACTCAAAAATATCGTAACTTCATGGAAAAATAGAGTGTACGTGAAGCAGATGACGACAGAGAGAAAAGGCAAGGACGAGCTGATCACTAGCATGTGCTGAAGTCAATTTCACAATGAATTAAAACGCCCGATGCGAACATTTGTGAACAGATATCATCGCGTACTACTCCCTGTGGGCATGGCACTCGACGATGTCTATGAAGCCTTCCTTGCACGAAATGTTCTGATCTGTTACCCTCATCTCCTCTATCTCGCTTCGCTTTATTTGTTAATTTCCGAATGTCTATATTTGCTCTTTCATAAAATGTTACATTTAATAACAAAATACAAGAATAATTAATTGCTTCTTATTTGAGATGTCTTTAAAAAACAATTACAGAGCACTAGTTCATTTATAGTTCAGCGTGAAACATGGCCATATATAAACTAGTTACAGCGTACTCTTTTTTCAACCTAGATACAATGTCCGTCGTTTATATTAGTGCGCACTTGCAAATATAAAAGACTGCGTGGTCTGGTTGTGAGGGTTACATTATGTCACGGGTTGCTTCCCCTTGCTCTGCAGTAGTGGTCTAACAGTGGCAAAACCCTAGAGTATCTAGTGTGGGTCTTTAAAGGTGTCTACCTTCGCACAGGATTACTCTTGGCAGAGTTGTAGACAGAAGGATAATGATGTTTCTACCTCGACGGAGTGTTCACAAGATATTTCAGAAGTCAAGAACAATGCTGAAATGAGTCTTAGCACGTTAACCTTGTATCTGACCCGCCGCCTTTTGCGAAGATGGATAGAAATGATTTGCTCGTTCAAGCTCCCGGCTGATTTGATTCAGCGAAATTTCTTTTATTAGCTATATATATATATATATATATATATATATATATATATATATATATATATATATATATATATATATATATATATATATATATATATATATATATTGTCGTGAAATATTCTAATCCACATATATAAATTATCAGGTAAATATAAAGCCTAATAAATACATATAATAAAGAAAAGAGAAATGGTAAAAGAACAGTGCTGTCACAAAGAATGTACTCGAAATCCCCTTTGTTTTATGCTTCGTCTGCAAATTGTAACGCTTTCACGTTGATAGTAAAAGCCTACTGTATTATTACCCGCGTTCTTCAATGAAACGTGTGCTGTATTTCTTGCAAAAACATTGGGAGGCACACTGCGTAATGACCTAAATTAATCCTAACATTAATTATACTGCGTTACCAAAACGAACGAACAGATGGACTCAAATAGAAAGAGAGAGGGGCGAATGAAAATCAGGAACGCATGCAAAATTGAACACGCGTCTCGCTATTAATGCCACCCCAACAAGCGTAACGCGATACACAATTACTACTATCACGCGTGTAAGGCCACATGCACTAACTTTTTTTTTCAGACGGACAGTGATAAATTCACTACCCTTCCCAGAGTTAGGTTTTTAAATCCTGAAAAACGCTTATTAGAAAAGATAACATTAGATGGGTTTACGTTTGAAAACATTACAGTACCCAGACAGCACATCTTCGAAACAGGAGGTAGAAGAAATTGCATATTTTGAACGCAGCCACTTAGCTCTTTTAAATTTGTAAATTTGGGTTCCTTAGGGCTTGCTGACAAAGAATATGTAAAACGTTACGCAAATAGTTTAGGAATTAACAAGTTATAGCCAAAATAAATGATGGTGCTGTCAGACAACACCCAAAATCAGAATCGCTCAGTGGTAGATTTTTTTACACCACCATTGTACGGGAAATGGGCCACAAGTTACATTTGAACTGATTGGCTGGAATGATATGTAAGGCTACACACGATTAGTCGGACTATAAATGCTATCCTTGGTTGTTAGGGGAGACGTAGGAAGGTAAAATTTTTTCAAACACTTGTCGAAACGTGGCTCCATTGGCCAGACTCGCTGATATAATCACTTAGGAGCGTTAGTTCGAGACCACTAGTTCAAATAAGCTTGATAAAGCAACAGTGCGTTGAAGCCAGCTCATATTTTTGCTAAATAAAAGCCTGGAACATAAGCAGATGGGAATTTGTGCCAGTATTTGTGCCAGAATTCATTGCTAGTCAACGTATCTGTGTTTATTTCCATAAATTGTGGTAAGCTTGAAACATTCAGTATCTTTTAATGAAAATTGAATGTGAATTGTTAATTTATGCCTGTATATATGTGTAGTTCAGTAGCAAACATGATGTAAAGCCTATAATGCTCCAACCTGAACAGAAGGTGTCGGAGGAAAGTAAAACTGCATGGAATGGCCAAACAGTACACTGACACCTAGATTATTGATTAGACAGAAATAATGCTGGAATTGCAGAGGCGTAGTAACCATTAAGGAGGTTAATACTGGTATAAAGTATTTCAGATGAAGCTGACAGTTGGCCTAACGCTCTGAACTCAATGTTTGTGATGTATTGTGCTCAGTGTAGAACTAGAGTATCAATTAGTTATGAAGTAGAAGGTACATCCTTCTTGTTTACAGGGACCGTGGTCTTTACGTTATTGAGCAGCACCTGGTCAGAGCTTTGCTGAATCCAGAGTCGGACAGCATACTCCTTGGTCCATTTAGCTATCAGTGAGGTGTCTCCAGAGCACGGGGGAGAAATCGAGCAGAGGAGTCTTTTCCTGCCGCCTGTAGTGAAATTGACAGAGATACAACGGTAAAATCCCTCCAAAGATAACATTTAAGGATAAAAACATAATGCGTAGGCTGCTGATGTACATGATCGCCTAGACCGCGGGTCATCATCCTCCATAATAATTGACTTGCTAGACAGGAGGGGAATGGCGGATCAAAAAAAAAAAAATGACTGGAAAGGCTAAGGAGACGCAATTGGGGGGGAAACGGAGAAAAGTCACGTTCCCAAGTTGACATAAAAAGTAAGCAACTCCACAGAAGGGACCCTAGATATGTTACGCCACAGTCATTTATTGGACGCTTTTGCGATACCAAGCTTTTGATTTGAATGGAGCGGTAAAACGCAGATGTTAGGAATATTACAAAAATTAAAAAGTAATTTTTTTCTTAATATTAATGTTAGGAATATAAAAATTAGCTGGCCGGATGGCCTATTCTGAGCAGTGAACTAAGATGGTCTTAATTTTACAAACGGATAGATAATATTGAAGATAATGACAAAAGACAGTGTAGTTCACATCATCGACAGACTGTGTTGAATAAAAAAGTGTCGCAATTTGCACACAAAAACACGACCTTGGACGCAGGTGTTCAAATCTACGTGGTATGGAGGAAAGGGGATATTGTGGTGGCTGTGTCTAAAAATAACTTTTAACGACAAAATTTTGGAGGGGAGAGAAAGGTTGGTTCAAAAACCAAGCACATTTTTTTAGAAACACAAGTAGAGACGGACAGACTAACAGATAAACATCCATACTTGACTGAAGCATGACTGAAATGACTTTAGTGTAGAAATTTTGAAATTCAAATAACCTAGGCAGTGATTGGCCACAGACAATCATATCATTAGCGCTCAGACGCGAAAGTGGGGCCATTCTTCAATAGTTGTTCAGTGATAGACACAGATTTTAAAGTGTGGTGATTCCATATGAAAGCAAGTGAAATAAATTTAGGGACGCCATACTATAGCCAGCAGCTCAGCTGAGTTTTGCTAGCAATTCTGTGTTATTTATTCATAATCTGGTAAGATTGAAATTATTTCCTTATATATTTTGAATATTGTTTCATGTTTGAGTGATTTGATACTGCCATATCGAAATCTAGCCTTACAAACAAGTAGGGATTTGCTCTAGACCCCCCGCCCTAGTCAGGGTCTAGGGACCAACAATGTACATAAACTCCAGCAAGGATTATGCAAGACAGATCAAGTGTTGAGAATAATGATACATATTACCTATCCTCTTTTAGGGCCGAAAACTAATAAACATTTTTCAGGATCTATGGTCTGGGAGGATCTATCTGATGTAAAACCACCATGGTAAATGTGCTGTTTGGTCAGAGAGATCTGACCTGTCTGTATGATGTGGTTGTTGTGTCACTGTTGTGTCCAGACGTGGGTAGAGAATAGATTTTGACACATGGCCCATACTTTGATTGCAGAGCTGCGAGTTTCTGTCGTCAACAAAGCAGTGTCTATTCAGTTGGTGACTTTACTCGAGTGTATCTGTGCAGTATTTGTGACAGAGACCACCATTATTGCCCGCCAGCACGGAGAGGTGGGACCACCTGATTTCAGCACCAGAGCGACAACTACCAGATGAGTGAGCCTCTGGTCTGCTGGACTTTCACCAACGCCCTTTAGTTACTAAGAACCCCATAAAGATTCCCACCATTTTCTGGACACTGTGTAGTCAATATAGACAGGTGTGATGAGGCCACCCCAACAGCACAAACAGTACTATCCTCCCAAGTAGATGAATACTAGAACATTTTAATAAAACTAACTAGTATAGTACATATATATGTACACTATTGCATTTATGATATAATATTCTATGCATTTTTTTTCATAATCTCTAAATCCTTTTAAGTTCTGGTCAACCTAAAAAATTGACACAGAACAAAATAAATGTACTATACTTATATCAAAAAATTTTACACACGTGAGTTAGTTCAGTGTATTTTAACATTTATTAATATTATTAGTCTTGTTAATATCTGTGGGTATATTTATAATCCATTACACCACACTACATATCATAACCCTAGACACTTTACGTAGCCACATTCATTAAAAAAAAATTAAGTGTGAGGTCGTAGTGGTAGCAAGAAAGGCCTTCTGACAATTCACCACTACATTTTATCTCAGGAGCCTTCACAGCTGGCCTCATACAATTTACATTTAGTAATAACACCATCATACAATACCATCAAACACCACTACAATATTGGGGTCTTGTCCAGGGATAATTAGCCCAACAGTAATATTAGGATCTCCTGGTGGGAGAAATAAGAGTAGGGAAATAAATTGTAAAATTTCCCTTAAAATTAAAAGTGTCCCTGCAGATAAAAGTTGGTGAATCTTCACAGCCAGTAATAATTAATTAGTTAACTGGTTAGTTAGAATTAGTTAGACTATAGTCATAAGAAGTACTTAGTGTATTTACTGGTTAGAGATTTAGCTTGTATATTATTATATTGTCTAAAAAGTATGGCGGAGCTGGCAAAATTTAGATCAGCTGCTGTGCTCACCGCGAAGGAGATGGGAATGGATGGTCAAATTTTAATTCAATACGTAACGACTGAATGTGATAAATATATTGAACGGGAAGAAAGGAGGTTAGTTGAAGAGAAGAGGTTAGAGGCTGATAGAGAAATTAAGAGGCTGCAGATTGAGGCAGAAGAAAAAAGGTTGACTGCCGAAAGGGAGGCAGAAGAAAAACGACAGCAAAGGGAGGCAGAAGAAAAAACGACAGCAAAGGGAGGCAGAAGATAGAAGGTTGCAGAGGGAGCACGAATTACGACTAAGGGAGCTGGAATTACAAGGCCCGGCCCCTGAAAATGGTGCCAGCCCTTTTGCCTCAGATGCTACGCCCAGTCTGGGAGCCTCAAACTCAGCTATGGGGTTTCATTTAGACCATTTTGTTGAGAAAGACGATGACATAGAGGGGTACCTAGGACGTTTTGAGTTATTAGCTACTACATATGGGTTAGAGAGAGAGAGGTGGAGTTTAAAGCTATCACAGGGATTGAGGGGTACTTCTTATGAAGTATTTGCTAAAATGAACAGGGAAGACCAAGACAATTATGACATGTTAAAGCAGGCTTTGTTATTAAGGTACGAGAAGAATGGTGAATTTTATCGTAAGAAATTCAGAAATGCCAAACTGTTGTCTGGGGAGACATACCACCAATTCTCTGCTAGACTAGAAACCTATTTGGAGAAATGGACGGCTCTGGGGAAGACCCAAGATCTCAAAGAAATGATCATGATTGAGCAATTGAGAGAGTCCATGGCTCCAGACATGAGAAAATTTCTCATGGAACAAGGTGCAGAGAAGTTGGGGGAAATTTTAAATGTTGCTGAGAGGTATCAGGCAGCCCAGGCAGAGGTAAGTGGTGCTAAAAGAAGCACATAGACAATTTTAAAGCTCCACAGCAATTTAATAAATTTGATAATAGAGAGCAGGGAAATAAAGGTAGGACAAACTTTGAGCGGCCAAGAAATGACTATCGCGACAGAAACTCACAGTTCAATGACCAAAAGTTCAATGAAAGAAAAACCGTTGAACCAAGGAAAAAGATGGTGTAAATGGTGCAAGAAGGATAACCATAACACCGAATTTTGTAGAAGGAAACCTTCAAACATTGCTGCAATGAAGTCGGGGACGCAAAGATTAAAGGTTAATCCTAAGGGACAACAGGAACCTTATCACCCCCCAGTTTGTGAGGATGTTATTTGTAATGGGGTCACCATAAGGTGCCTTTATGATACAGGTTTGGATTATGATTCAGTTGTGAAGTCTAGCCTAGTGGACCCAAGTCAGTATACCACAGAAACAGTGGAAATACAAGGGGCGACTAAGGACATACCACTCATGACACTTCCCATCGCAAGGATAACGGTGAAAACTCGCTATGTGGAAGGAGAAATCAGAGCAGCAGTGATAGATGAACCAATCTACCCTCTGATATTGGGGTGTAGATACGTCTTCTTGGGGAATCCCGAGAGACCTGTGATCATGGCGACAGTGCAGACCAGGTCACAGAAGAAGGAGGAAGAAGGTGAACCTATAAATGCTCATCCAGAGGAGATGAGGAAGGCGCAGGCTGAGGATAGGACACTCAAGCCCTGTTTTAAAAAAATTGCCCAAATGCCACACACCTCCGAGCAAGGGGGAATATTTCATGAAGAACAAACTCTTATACAGGAAGGCCGGAACTGGAACAAATGGTCACAACCAGCTGGTTCTTCCCACTTCATATAGAGATAAAGTGATGGAACTCGGGCATGCGATTCCCTTCAGTGGTCACATGGGGATCAGCGCCACAGGACAGCGTATAGCTTGTCATTACTTCTGGCCAGGGATAACGGAGGATATAAAAAGATATGTCAAATCCTGCCCAGAATGTCAAAGGGTAGCTCCAAAGCACTGGACTGCTCCTGCAACTCTAGGGGAAATGCCCATAGTGGGAACACCTTTTGAGAGGGTTGCAGTGGATATTGTAGGACCTCTCACTCGGACCAAGAGGAGGAACAGTTACATCCTTACTCTGGTGGACACTTGTTCTATGTGGGGAGAGGCGGTAGCCCTGCCATCAATTGATTCAAAACATGTAGCAGAGGCACTACTTACAATATTTACCCGATTAGGATTCCCGCATCAAATCTTGACGGATAATGGATCTCAGTTCAAGGGGAAACTAACGGAAGAAGTTTTTAAGCTATTTCAAGCCAGGCACTTTCATTGTAGTCCGTACCATCCACAAGGGAACGGCCAGGTAGAGAGGTTCAATGGGACTCTCATTTCTATCCTGAGAAAGCTGGCACACGAAAAAACCGGATCTGTGGGATCAATTCCTGCCCGCCGCATTGTTTGCGTACCGGGAGGTACCACATAGTTCAACCGGGATGGCTCCCGCAACTCTGCTATTTGGGAGGCCAATAAAAGGTCCTTTAGAAGCTTTATTAAGGACCTGGACAGATGAGAAGGCGGAAGAGACTGTTACCTCATCGTATCAATATGTGAACGAACTGACCACTCGTTTGAAAGCTGGATGGAAACTGGCAAATGATAATTTGAAACAAGCCAGGAAGAAACATGCAGCATATTTTAATAGGAAGGCAAAGGACAGGGAACTGGCAGTCGGAGAGAAGGTGCTGCTTCTACTACCCGGAAGCCAGAATAAATTACAAATTGGTTGGCAAGGTCCATATACGGTTCTAGAGAAGGTGTCTAGAACAAACTATAAAATTGACAAAAAGGGGAAGGAAAAAGTTTATCATGTAAACCTGTTAAAGAAGTATCTGGACAGACCACTCCAGGAAAGCACCCCCTTATTGACCTTGGCTATTGCAACCCAGATGCAAAAGAACCACTCACCTCACATGAATACCCATTACATCCTTGTGAAACAGCAGCACAGGTAAAAGTCAGTAAGCACCTGACTAAAAACCAGAGGGAGAGAGTTCAACAAGTTCTGGAGGAACATACAGATGTATTAACAGATAAACCAGGCCATACAAATTTGCTACAGTATGACATGAAACTGGTAGACTCAAACCCAATCTGTATGAGAGCCTATTCTATTCCGTTCGCGAAGGAGAAGGCATTAAAGGAAGAAATAGAGTATTTGTTGAAGGAGGGGATTATTTCGCACAGTGAATCATCTTTTAGTTCTAGTGTCGTTTTGTTGAGAAAACCGTCTGGGGAACACAGACTGTGCATAGATTACAGGAAACTGAATGCTGTCACAGAAGGACAAGTGGATCCATTACCAGACACAAAACAGTTATTTGCCAGACTGAACAAGGCAAAATACTTTTCAAAGGTGGATCTTAGTAAAGGCTATTACCAGATCCCAGTGAAGCCTGAAGTGAGACCTTATTTGGCTTTTAGCACTTCGGATGGACATTATGAATTCAATATGCTACCATTCGGACTGAAAAATGCTCCGAGTGTGTTTTCAAGGATGATGCGCAAATTGTTGGATCCCCTGAATAACCCATGTATCACAAATTTCATGGATGATATTCTCGTCGCCACCGAGACATTTGAAGAACACATTGAAGCTCTGGAGATGTTGTTTGATAGACTTCGGGAGGCGAACTTAACTGCTAGGCCAACAAAATGTTGTATTGGATGCAAAGAGTTGGAATTCTTGGGACACACTGTATATCAGGGTAATATGACCCCTGATCCTAAGAACTTGGAAAAACTGCAGAGAGCACCTAGGCCGCAAACAAAAAAGGACGTGCGATCATTCGTGTCGTTATGCGGATTTTATCAGAAATACATCAAAAATTTTAACGCTATTTGTGCTCCTCTGACTGATCTGACTCGCAAGGGACTTCCAGATAAAATTATTTGGACTGCACAATGTGAACTAGCATTTCAAGAGTTAAAGGAAAAACTCACTAGCAAGCCTATTCTCAAACTGCCTGATTTGACACAGGACTTTGTCTTAAGAACCGATGCAAGTAATGTAGGACTCGGAGGGGCTTTGTTGCAAAGATCATCTTCACCTGATGGGGAACTGAAACCAGTCGCTTATGCAAGCCGCAAATTGAATAAGGCGGAACAAGGATACTCCACAAGCGAAAAAGAATGTTTAGCATTAATCTGGGCAATAAAGAAGTTTCAAATCTATCTGTATGGTAGGACATTTGTGGTGGAGACGGACCATCAGCCTCTCGTGTTCTTGTCTCAGGCTAAGCATGAAAACGCAAGATTGCTGAGGTGGTCTTTATTGCTTCAACCTTATCAGTTTAGTATCCAATATATCCCAGGCAAATTGAATGTCGGTGCAGATTTCCTCAGTCGGCACCCCTGTGATCAAAATTAGAGTAGTGGCAGACGTGAGGAGTAATTTTACCTATGTGTATCGCTGGTTTTGGAACTTGCCATAGGCATGTTTTCAAGTGGGGAGATGTGTAGTGAAATTGACAGAGATACAACGGTAAAATCCCTCCAAAGATAACATTTAAGGATAAAAACATAATGCGTAGGCTGCTGATGTACATGATCGCCTAGACCGCGGGTCATCATCCTCCATAATAATTGACTTGCTAGACAGGAGGGGAACGGCGGATCAAAAAAAAAAAAAATGACTGGAAAGGCTAAGGAGACGCAATTGGGGGGGAAACGGAGAAAAGTCACGTTTCCCAAGTTGACATAAAAAGTAAGCAACTCCACAGAAGGGACCCTAGATATGTTACGCCACAGTCATTTATTGGACGCTTTTGCGATACCAAGCTTTTGATTTGAATGGAGCGGTAAAACGCAGATGTTAGGAATATTACAAAAATTAAAAAGTACTTTTTTTCTTAATATTAATGTTAGGAATATAAAAATTAGCTGGCCGGATGGCCTATTCTGAGCAGTGAACTAAGATGGTCTTAATTTTACAAACGGATAGATAATATTGAAGATAATGACAAAAGACAGTGTAGTTCACATCATCGACAGACTGTGTTGAATAAAAAAGTGTCGCAATTTGCACACAAAAACACGACCTTGGACGCAGGTGTTCAAATCTACGTGGTATGGAGGAAAGGGGATATTGTGGTGGCTGTGTCTAAATATAACTTTTAACGACAAAATTTTGGAGGGGAGAGAAAGGTTGGTTCAAAAACCAAGCACATTTTTTTAGAAACACAAGTAGAGACGGACAGACTAACAGATAAACATCCATACTTGACTGAAGCATGACTGAAATGACTTTAGTGTAGAAATTTTGAAATTCAAATAAAACTAGGCAGTGATTGGCCACAGACAATCATATCATTAGCGCTCAGACGCGAAAGTGGGGCCATTCTTCAATAGTTGTTCAGTGATAGACACAGATTTTAAAGTGTGGTGATTCCATATGAAAGCAAGTGAAAGAAATTTAGGGACGCCATACTATAGCCAGCAGCTCAGCTGAGTTTTGCTAGCAATTCTGTGTTATTTATTCATAATCTGGTAAGATTGAAATTATTTCCTTATATATTTTGAATATTGTTTCATGTTTGAGTGATTTGATACTGCCATATCGAAATCTAGCCTTACAAACAAGTAGGGATTTGCTCTAGACCCCCCGCCCTAGTCAGGGTCTAGGGACCAACAATGTACATAAACTCCAGCAAGGATTATGCAAGACAGATCAAGTGTTGAGAATAATGATACATATTACCTATCCTCTTTTAGGGCCGAAAACTAATAAACATTTTTCAGGATCTATGGTCTGGGAGGATCTATCTGATGTAAAACCACCATGGTAAATGTGCTGTTTGGTCAGAGAGATCTGACCTGTCTGTATGATGTGGTTGTTGTGTCACTGTTGTGTCCAGACGTGGGTAGAGAATAGATTTTGACACATGGCCCATACTTTGATTGCAGAGCTGCGAGTTTCTGTCGTCCACAAAGCAGTGTCTATTCAGTTGGTGACTTTACTCGAGTGTATCTGTGCAGTATTTGTGACAGAGACCACCATTATTGCCCGCCAGCATGGAGAGGTGGGACCACCTGATTTCAGCACCAGAGCGACAACTACCAGATGAGTGAGCCTCTGGTCTGCTGGACTTTCACCAACGCCCTTTAGTTACTAAGAACCCCATAAAGATTCCCACCATTTTCTGGACACTGTGTAGTCAATATAGACAGGTGTGATGAGGCCACCCCAACAGCACAAACAGTACTATCCTCCCAAGTAGATGAATACTAGAACATTTTAATAAAACTAACTAGTATAGTACATATATATGTACACTATTGCATTTATGATATAATATTCTATGCATTTCTTTTCATAATCTCTAAATCCTTTTAAGTTCTGGTCAACCTAAAAAATTGACACAGAACAAAATAAATGTAATATACTTATATCAAAAAATTTTACACACGTGAGTTAGTTCAGTGTATTTTAACTTTTATTAATATTATTAGTCTTGTTAATATCTGTGGGTATATTTATAATCCATTACACCACACTACATATCATAACCCTAGACACTTTACGTAGCCACATTCATTAAAAAAAATTAAGTGTGAGGTCGTAGTGGTAGCAAGAAAGGCCTTCTGACAATTCACCCCTACATTTTAGCTCAGGAGCCTTCACAGCTGGCCTCATACAATTTACATTTTGTAATAACACCATCATACAATACCATCCAACACCACTACAGAAGGTACATCCTTCTTGTTTTCAGGGACCGTGGTCTTGATGGTATTGAGCAGCACCTGGTCAGAGCTTTGCTGAATCCAGAGTCGGACAGCATACTCCTTGGTCCATTTAGCTATCAGTGAGGGGTCTCCAGAGCCCAGGGGAGAAATCGAGCAGAGGAGTCTTTTCCTGCCGCCATCACGCAAGATAAGCTGATGTGGCCAGCTGAGCTCAACATTATGTACCCCCATCTTAAAATGACATTGTAAAAATAACATTAAGAGGGGAATTAAATTGTTTTAATATCAGGAACTGAGAACATCTCCAATACTAGTTCCAATAAAGACAAACTATTGAAGTCATGATGACAAATACCAACAGAGCTTGAACAAAACAAAACCAGTATTACCTCATATTAACACTACACAACTGACACACATAGGATACCAGTAATAATATATGTCACTACAGGAATCATATTAATAAATTCTGTACATATAACTTGTAATTAAAATTGATTGTGATTCCTGGTTCCCTTTGTATTTGAATCAGGACACATATACATTCATGACAGCAATGAATACATATTGTTATTTGAAAAGTTATCAGTGACTCCTTTAAGATATCCTTGTAGAGTGTTTTATGTATGTGAGTGTCACAGTGTTGTCAAGTGTAGTGGAATAAATTAAATTGTTTATCTGTCTGTTGTTGTTTTGACTTACACTTCATCATACACATACCCTAGACATATAACGTAGTCATCACACTATTCCAGAATAATTCTGACTGAGGTATACATATGTGGCAGCAAGTAAGGTTATATATAATACACTACTCTTATTAGATATATATACCTTCACAGCTGATCTCAGTCAGTACACTAAGTCCCCTATAAATATTTATAACATCCCACTTCACCACATATATTGGGGTCTCGCTCTTGGGATTTTGAATCTTTACCTATTAAAAATAGTGGGGGTAATTCACTTCAGGGAATATAAGAATTAAAAGGTATCCTTGGGTGGAATTAAATAAGGTTGAGCTCACGGTGCCTGTGTTGTCCATTAGATATATATTTAGAGATTGAATTGTTGGTTAGACATTGTATAAATTTACCTGATAGACAATGGCGGACCTGGCCAAATTTCGATCTGCTGCTGTTCAGACTGCAAAAGAGTTAGGATTAGATGGGCAAGTTATGGTTGCCTATGTCACTACGGAATGTGACAAATTTATTGAACGCGAAGAAAGAAGGTTTGAAGCCGAAAGAAAGTTAGAGGCTGAAAGGGAAATTAAGAAGTTACAATTTGAGGCTGAGGCTGAGACTAAGAGGTTGCAGATTGAGGCTGAGGCTAAGAAATTGGAAGCAGAAGAAAGAAGATTGACTGCAGAAAGGGAAGAGAAGAAATTAACTGCAGAAAGGGAAGCAGAAGAAAGAAGATTGACTGCAGAAAGGGAAGAGAAGAAATTAGCTGCAGAAAGGGAAGAGAAGAAATTAGCTGCAGAAAGGGAAGCAGAAGATAAAAGATTACAAAGGGAACATGAGTTACGACTAAGGGAGTTTGAGTTTCAGGGCCATGCTCCTGAAAATGGTGCCAGTCCCTTTGCCTCTGATGCCACTGCTAGCCAAGGAGCCTCAACCTCAGCTATGAATTTTCATTTAGATCATTTTGTTGAGAAAGACGATGATATAGAGAGCTATCTAAATAGGTATGAACTATTAGCTACCACGTATGGGTTAGAGAGAGAGAGGTGGAGCTTAAAGTTATCTCAAGGACTTCGTGGGGCAGCTTATGAAGTTTTTGCAAAAATGAGCAGAGGTGATCAGGAAAATTATGACATGCTAAAGCAGGCTCTTTTGTTAAGGTATGAAAAGAATGCAGAATTTTATAGGAAAAAATTTAGGAATGCTAAACTACTGTCAGGTGAAACCTATCACCAGTTCTCTGCACGAATAGAGACATACTTGGAGAAATGGACTTCTCTGGGGAAAACCCAAGATCTTAAGGAAATGGTCCTTATAGAGCAATTAAGAGAGTCCATGGCTCCAGACCTGAGAAAGTTTCTCATGGAACAAGGTGCAGAGAGGCTGGGTGAGTTGCTAAATGTTGCTGAAAGGTATCAAGCAGCTCAAGCAGAGGTAACAGGTAATAAAAAGAAACAAGTGGATAACTTTAGGGCACCACAGAACTTTAATAAATTTGATCCTAGGGATCAAAACAAAGGTAAGCACCAGTTTGATAGGCCACGGTATGAAAATAAAAATAAATTCCCACAATTCGATGAAAGGAAATATGATGAAAGAAAATCTTTCAACCAAGGAAAAAGGTGGTGTAAGAATTGTCAGATGGACAATCATGACACTGACCGTTGCAGAAGGAAACCTGTGTATATGGCAACCCTTCAGGTCAGGTCGACCTCAAGACAGGAGGAGGATATTATGTTAGATACCACTCCAGAAGAGATGAGGAAGGCACAGGCTGGGGATAAAACACTCAAGCCTTGTTTCAGAAAATTGTCAACTTGTCATACAACTCCAGGCAAGGGAGATTTTTACATGAAAAACAAGTTGATGTATAGGAAGACTGGAGCTAGATCCAAAGGTCAGGGACAGCTGGTACTTCCTAAAAGATATAGGGCAGACTAAATAAGGAGCCTACATGTGAAACCAGATGGGGACCATGAGAAGATAGGTACCATCATTCAAAAGGTGGCTCACAATTATTATTGGCCCAAAGCAAGATGGGACATTGAGAATTTTGTAGAAAGGTGTAGCATAGCACATGAGGGAACACCCACAAGTGGGAACATTGATCAGGACCTGGACACGCCACGGGGCAAAATTAGGCCTGATAATAAAAAGAAAAATAGATTTGATAAAGTGGACCAAATGGAATGGGAAGCCCCTTTTCACGGACAAGCTTCATTTAACTGTTTTACAATGGCCACTATGCGGAGAGTGCAAAAAGATGTCTTACCCCAGGATAAGCCGAAAATCCCTCAATCGGACTTAAACAAACTGGAGGAAGAGGATGTGGAGAGGAAATCTCTCATCAAGAATTTTAAGTGGGGAGAAAGCCCCAAAAGAAAAAATTGGTAGCGGTCGTTTTGTGAATGATAATTCTGGGAGGAAAAATCATCACTATAAAGCTTCGAGTGGAAGAGACCATACCGGTGCATGGACAAATAGGTCCACAAAATTAAAGGTCCATATGTAGCTTTGTTAAGAACGTGGACTGATGAAAAGGCAGAGGAAAACATTACATCTTCATACCAATATGTGAATGAGCTGACCACTCGTTTAAAAACTGGCTGGAAACTTGCCAATGACAATTTGAAACAAGCCAGGAAGAAACATGCTGCCTATTATAACAGGAAGGCGAAAGACAGAAATTTGGCTGTGGGAGAGAAAGTACTGCTTCTTTTGCCCGGGAGTCAGAATAAGTTACAAATTGGATGGCAGGGTCCATATACAGTTCTAGAGAAGGTGTCTAGAACAAATTATAAGATAGATAAGAAGGGGAAAGAAAAAATCTATCATGTGAATCTCCTGAAGAAATATTTGGAAAGAGAACATCAGGAAGAGACACACTTGTTGACCTTGTCCATCGCCATGGAGATGAAAAAGGAACCACTTTCATCATTTGAATATCCATTACACCCCTGTGAGACAGCAGCACAGGTGAAAATCAGTACACATTTAACGAAAACTCAGAAAGAGAGAGTGCAACAGGTTCTAAATAATCATGCAGAGGTGTTAACAGACCGACCAGGGCATACAAACCTATTGGAATATGATATGAAACTGATAGACCCCACACCTGTCTGTATGAAACCATATTCGATTCCGTTTGCTAAGGAGAAAGCTTTGAAGGAAGAGATAGACTATCTGTTGAAGGAAGGAATTATTTCGCACAGTGAATCTTCGTATAGTTCCGGTGTTGTACTCTTAAGGAAGTCCTCTGGAGAACATAGACTCTGTATAGATTACAGGAGACTGAATGCTATTACAGAAGGACAGGTGGATCCATTGCCGGATACAAATCAGCTGTTTGCCAGACTAAATAAAGCTAATATTTCTCAAAAGTGTTTGCCAGACTAAATAAAGCTAAATATTTCTCAAAAGTGGATTTGAGTAAAGGATACTATCAGATTCCAGTAAAGCCTGAGGTTAGACCATACCTAGCTTTTAGTACCTCAGAAGGACACTATGAGTTTAATAGATTGCCATTTGGATTGAAGAATGCGCCTAGTGTCTTCTCTAGAATGATGAGAAAATTGTTGGATGTAAACATTTCGGAGGAACGTAATGAATCCCTGAGTTGCCTCTTTGATTGAGGATATTCCGAATGTTTCATACAGGATAATAAGAAGATTATGGGATCCACTACGAAAACTCTGCTATCACCAGGTATATGTTATCTCCTCATAACGTACATTTTGAGGGAAATATAATGTTCTCTGGACATGTCATTGCGCAGACTCAGAGAAGAGAAATGGTGAATACGGGTTGCGAAGCAGCATTAAGACAAGCACTCACACTTGCGGCTGTTCAGTAACATAACCGAAATATATTATTGGTTGTAGAAGTCTGAGGCAGATTTCATGAGTAGTGCCTACTCTGAATGGACCCAACTACATAAAACCATGATAGCACCACAGCAGAGTAAAGTCAAGTTGACTTACATTTATCTATGTGTATATAGAATAAAGGACTGACATGGGATGTCTGTTTTAAGAGGGGAGGTGTCGTGAAATATTCTAATCCACATATATAAATTATCAGGTAAATATAAAGCCTAATAAATACATATAATAAAGAAAAGAGAAATGGTAAAAGAACAGTGCTGTCACAAAGAATGTACTCGAAATCCCCTTTGTTTTATGCTTCGTCTGCAAATTGTAACGTTTCCACGTTAAATATAAGCCACTGCATAAATACAAGCGTTTCCACAACACATTAAAACGGGTATTGCATTTCTAAGAAAAACATTGAGAGGCACACTGCGTAATGACCTAATTAATCCTAACATTAATTATACTACGTTACCAAAACGAACGAACAGATGGACTCAAATAGAAAGAGAGAGGGGCGAATGTAAATCAGGAACGCATGCAAAATTAAACACGCGTCTCGCTATTAATGCCACCCCAACAAGCGTAACGCGATACACAATTACTACTATCACGCGTGTAAGGCCACATGCACTAACTTTTTTTTTCAGACGGACAGTGATAAAAACACTAACCTTCCCAGAGTTAGGTTTCAAAAAACCTGGAAAACGCTTATTAGAAAAGATAACATTAGATGGGTTTACGTTTGAAAACATTACAGTACCCAGACAGCACATCTTCGAAACAGGAGGTAGAAGAAATTGCATATTTTGAACGCAGCCACTTAGCTCTTTTAAATTTGTATATTTGGGTTCCTTAGGGCTTGCTGACAAAGAATATGTAAAACGTTACGCAAATAGTCTAGGAATTAACAAGTTATAGCCAAAATAAAATGATGGTGCTGTCAGACAACACCCAAAATCAGAATCGCTCAGTGGTAGATTTTTTTAAACCACCATTGTACGGGAAATGGGCCACAAGTTACATTTGAACTGATTGGCTGGAATGATATGTAAGGCTAAACACGATTAGTCGGACTATAAATGCTATCCTTGGTTGTTAGGGGAGACGTAGGAAGGTAAAATTTTTTCAAACACTTGTCGAAACGTGGCTCCATTGGCCAGACTCGCTGATATAATCACTTAGGAGCGTTAGTTCGAGACCACTAGTTCAAATAAGCTTGATAAAGCAACAGTGCGTTGAAGCCAGCTCATATTTTTGCTAAATAAAAGCCTGGAACATAAGCAGATGGGAATTTGTGCCAGTATTTGTGCCAGAATTCATTGCTAGTCAACGTATCTGTGTTTATTTCCATGAATTGTGGTAAGCTTGAAACATTCAGTATCTTTTAATGAAAATTGAATGTGAATTGTTAATTTATGCCTGTATATATGTGTAGTTCAGTAGCAAACATGATGTAAAGCCTATAATGCTCCAGCCTGAACAGAAGGTGTCGGAGGAAAGTAAAACTGCATGGAATGGCCAAACAGTACACTGACACCTAGATGATTGACTAGAAAGAAATAATGCTGGAAGTGCAGAGGCGTAGTAACCATTAAGGAGGTTAATACTGGTATATAGTATTTCAGATGAAGCTGACAGTTGGCCTAACGCTCTGAACTCAATGTTTGTGATGTATTGTGCTCAGTGTAGAACTAGAGTATCAATTAGTTATGAAGTAGAAGGTACATCCTTCTTGTTTCAGGGACCGTGGTCTTGACGTTATTGAGCAGCACCTGGTCAGAGCTTTGCTGAATCCAGAGTCGGACAGCATACTCCTTGGTCCATTTAGCTATCAGTGAGGTGTCTCCAGAGCACAGGGGAGAAATCGAGCAGAGGAGTCTTTTCCTGCCGCCATCACGCAAGATAAGCTGATGTGGCCAGCTGAGCTCAACATTATGTACCCCCCATCTTAAAATGACATTGTAAAAATAACATTAAGAGGGGAATTAAATTGTTTTAATATCAGGAACTGAGAACATCTCCAATACTAGTTCCAATAAAGACAAACTATTGAAGTCATGATGACAAATACCAACAGAGCTTGAACAAAACAAAACCAGTATTACCTCATATTACTACTACACAACTGACACACATAGGATACTTTTAATAATATATGTCACTACAATATTCATATTGATAAATTCTGTACTTATAACTTGTAATTAAAATTGATTGTGTTATGTTTCATCATAGATCTCGGTTTGGGAGAAGAAAATATAGTCTTATATAACTTAGCTTCCACATTGCTGAAATGTTGGTGCTGCTGGTTCCGTCACTTCGTCTCTGTGGCAAGGGCATGTCTCCAAAGGATTCTGGGGGTAACTGCTTCAGGTCAAGGCAGGGATCTTCACCACCCGTGGGATGTAGGTCTCATGTGTCGATCTCGAACCACAGACTAGTATGGCTGGTAACGTGAGTAGAACCTCAAGTGGTCTCTCCAATCCGTACCACTAACTGGTAGCGAATAAAAGAACACATTCCGCTGCTAAGTATTTTTTTTCCTGATTTAGGTCAGGCGCCTATCCCTGCTGTCCGTCACCGATGTTTTTATCAGAATTCGTACTCTCCCTGAGCGTATATCATATAACTCAGGGGATCTGATGAAAAATCACCATTCTTTTAGTTAATGTAATGAAATAATTTCAACTGGACAGCGGCAAGTAGCTTGTGCCTGAAGGAACAACTTTAAGCATACATACAACTCATTACAAATGATAATATACATATGATGTCATCATTATCTACTTCCTTTTTCCACTTGGAGTCTGGGATTACCTCTGCTTTTGGTTCTTCCGTGAGAATTAGCATGAAGCAATCACCAGCGCTTGCTGTGGTGGTTCGTGAATGTATCCTTTTTACATGCTGAGGTTGCCAGCCTCGTATGAATCTTTAACACTATTAGCTAGTATAAACCAGTAAAATTCAAAGTATAAAAATATGTACAACTCACCCTAGTAACGAGGCAAATCTTAGACGTCTTGCTCAGGTAAATAGTTTTGACAACGCAACACAGATGCCTCGAACACATGTCTGGGATATTATTTCTTATTCTAGAATTCATCTGTGACTTGTGAGTAGTTTCTGTAGGAGTCCGGTTCCGTATTAATATTGGCGAGTTTTCTTTTCCAGTGGATAAAAGATGCTCTAATACGTTTTTTCCGTTCCCAAAAATTCAGAATCCTGACTCTATTCTTTCCTGTGGCGAGATCCGAGCTGTCTACTTGTAACAATTTCAGGAATGCAGTGTCGTATGCTAGATGTTCTACGTTATATCGTAGTTCTCGACATACGCTTTCTGCATGGTGTTCTAACAAATCTTCCAATCGCGTGAATGTTATCCGCCTCTAAACTTTTAAGTCAATAATATTTGAAAGTTCATATTATGAAAACTTTCTCTCATGCAGTATTCTGTGTTACTCATGCGTTTGAAAATGTCAAACATTCATCCTCCGTATATGGAGTTGCTACATCCGACAATTCTTGGTAATGTTTACGTTACAACGTCTTACATTTTTCCTGATCATAACCTTGTTGTCCGGAAGTTTCCTTACATCATTCGTCCTGCTCGCTCCTCCAGATGTCTTCCAAGATTGCGTTTATCTATAATCACCTAACCCTGCCGTCGAGTCTGAAGTAATTATGCAATCTTAAGCAAACACTTCATGCTCGTATTTACCTGGCGTCAATGTGGTATTATCACGTTTTAGGGACTCAATTAATATCTCAGAGATGGGCGATACGCTTGTCTGGCCATGTCATGCATCGAAGCGTGAAACATGAACAATGACAGTATGTAAAAAAGAGTGTGCTAACACTAGAATAATGCACCTAATTCAGTACGCACAACAAATATAGTTCAATACTGCCGGAGAGGAGAAGAGAGCACACATACTATGTTACAACATAGACCTACAACTGGATTACTATGTACGAGTAACTTTATTCCCTGACACCTAGGTAAATAATGTTAACACTGGAAAAATCATAATCATTTTCCTTTGCGCTCCTAACGGAGCATAGAGCCACCATTGTATCTGGTTCTCATGCAGAAAGCTTGTACTAAACATTCACATGCTCTTGCAGCAGTAAATTCTGTGTCAGTTTGATTTACGTAAAGAGGCTGTAAGCCTCATGCTCCACCTCATTATTCGCCTTGTACGACATAGACCCTTATAAACTGTGCATGGGGCATAAATGGAAATACGACTGAATAATAATTATAGGCAGAAGGAAATCAACAGCATTTATAGCCAGACCGAGCGTCGGTTGATAGCGTGGTTATGGCGCTTGCTTTTCAAGCAAAGTTACTGGGTTCGGAACCAGTCTTCACAGCTGCAAATGGGTACCTGACTCTGCTCTTGATTTAGCGAGGGTAGAGGCCGCGAAGAAGAGAACCGGCTACCCCACCTAATAAAACTGAGATCTAGTGTAGTAAAGACTCTAGCACTTCACTCCCCAACGGCCATATCTTATAATGGGAATACCATTACATAAATATCCAGACCTGTCACAGTTACAAAACTAATATGACGTAAATGCAGCTAAGTTTAGTATATTTTATGCGTAATTTCATTGATTACTTTTTCGCAGTATACCACACAGTCGTGAATCCTCAAGTTCTTACATTCAACCGACAGGCTAATAGCAAGCAATATTCGTTGAACAGGAAATCGATGATTGGCCCCGCCCCTTCCTGCCTACATATTTTCCCCCTCCAATAGAAACCGGAAAGACGCTACGTACTCGTTGTTAACTTGATATCGGCAAAAACGTAAGACGTGTTACTCTCCGAAGCTAGTGCGGAATAGACGTGTTAGAAATGACAGTCAACACAAGATTTATCTTCCCTGCTCATATATAAAAATTATACAGTCAACGTATTCAGTTGGACTCGTCTGTACGAGTTTACATTTGTGTTGAATGGTGGCACTAGATTACAGACGCGTATCATTAGATTCAGAATGCACTAGCTGCATCTTCTTCTTCTGTGGTTGATGCCGAGAAATGACAACGTGACAACTCCGGCACCCGCAGCGTGGGCTGTCAATCAAATCTCGGGCAAAAACAAGATCTCACTCGCTAAGGCAGACGACCTAATCAAATTATCTTGTCTCCGCGAGCGTTGGAGAGCCCACGGATTAGGCTAATCCCCCCCAGCAAACAGAAAAGAATAGTCTGCTGGAATGAAAGCGATCAAAAACTGCCACGATGAATGACTAAAAGATTACAGCGGGACCGTCGGAAAAGTCCACACGTTCTATAGGTCCAGGACATTGATTTTGGTACTACATTTCGAAGTATATTTTATCACAGATAATTTTTTTTTTTTTTTAATTTGAAATAAAGGTACCCGAATAAATGCGCTTGTTTTTTCAACTCTCGCCAAATCTTCTGTTAAAAATTTAACCCACGCACAAAAGTAATAGAAATTAATACGCCACCCACCGCCTTACAACTCTTTCCACGAAAAGTAATAGAAATTAATACGCCACCCACCGCCTTACAACTCTTTCCACGTGAGTTAACGCAGAGGCACGGATATCAATCACAAGAGAGCGGCTAGCTACGGCACTATGTCGCAAGCGGTCGGGAGAAGTGATGAGGTCAACAGCTAGGCCACTTTTCTAAGACAGTGCCTTCAGGTGCTGCCAAAACTTCAAGCCTTGGAATACGGACTTAGAATAAAGTAGACAGACGGATTCGTCGGCTGGAAATAGAAATTGTTACAAGAAATTCAGACTTTCAAAATCGTTCCGTTAACTTGAAGCTGATCAGCTGAGTTGTTAGTTGAAAAAGTCTAGATGATTCTGTTTTGACATTTGAGGTGGCAACGTTCAAAGACGAAAATGTACATTTTGTTCATTGGTGAGGTTTGCGAATATAAAAGGATTGGTGTGTGTGAATCTTTATTCTTCTTCTTCTTCTTCGTTCACCCTCAGATGTCAACTTGAATAAGTTCAAAGAAAGCAGTGGTCAGCCTGAGGCTGTTGATATCTCCGTAGATTTTCTCCAGGAATGGTACTGGTGATGGCCATATGTGTTTTCTCTGTTCCTCATATGTTGGGCACCTTTAAAGCAGATGTTCTGCAGTCATTTTATCAGTGCCACAGCCACACTCATCGGTAGTTCCTATCTTTAATTTGTTGAATAGATGGTATCTCAATCTGTTATGACCTGTGCGAAGTCTGAAGATTACCACTTGTTCACTTCTGCTGAGCTGGTAATACGGATCATTTTTTGTGTGGCTTGGATGCTCTTCTTCCCACTTGTGCCTGTACCTGCGCTTGATAAAACTCTTGGCCTCCTCATAAGTTATGTTTGTGTCAAGTTGAGGAAGCTTTCCCCCTTCCTTTGCCAATCTGTCAGCCTCTTCATTTCCAGGGATGTTGCAGTGAGAAGGGATCCACTTTATCACGACTCTTTTGTATTGCTGACATAGTCTGTGAAGTGTTACTCTTAGGTCATCCAGTTCAGCATTACTTTGACTTTTCAGCGTTGTAATCACTGACTGCATCTGAGAAGATAGCTACTGGTCTCTCTGAGCTTTCTTCTGTCATTAGAATTTCTGATGCAGTTTTTAGGGCCTCTGCTCTGAAGTTACTTGAAAATTTCCGTGTTGAGACTGCTATCTTTTTTTGTGTGCTATTGCTTAAGCTCAGGAAGACTCCTCCACCCCATCTTCTGTTGCATTAGTTGCTGATCCATCTGTGTATGCATTGATCCAGGTGTTGCTTGGGTAATGTTTCTCTATATATTTTGTGGTTAGGACTCTCCTTTCTGTTTCATTTTGGCTGTTCTTTCTCTCAATACCAGGAACGTTTTCTATCATTTCAGGGAAGCACTGCTGTTTCCAAATTGGTAGCTTGTGTGCAGTACATATTGGCATAGCTGTTGATATTTCATTTATGGGGTCTGATCTCATCTTTGTTTTGACTGTCTCTACAAAGTTGCTTCGCTTCAGTCTTCCCCTTCCAAGTCCATTTATTCTCTGGTGCATTGGGTGGTCTATCAGCCTCCTGAATTTCTCGGCTTGTTGCTGGGCTCTGCTGTCTCTTCTATCCTCCATAGGCTGGAGGTGAGTAATCTTTTCCAACTCTTCAATGGATGTTGACTTCATGCCCCCTGTTATGATTCTCAATGCTTGGTTTGGGTTCTGTTTATTTTGTCAAAGTTCGACTTAGCTGCCGTTGACCATGCTGCAATGCCATATTCTAAGACTGGTCTCACTCGCCCAGTATATAGCTTCTTTAGTACTCTCTCGTCTGCTCCCCAACCCGTGCCAGCAAGTTTTTTCATGATTGCCATTCTCTGCCTTGCTCGTGTCCTGTTTTTTTTCAATCTGGGTTTTCCAAGTCAAGCGTTCAAAGACGAAAACGTACATTTTGTTCATTGGTGAGGTTTGCGAATATAAAAGGATTGGTGTGTGTGAATCTGATGAAGAAAAAAAATATATAATTGTAGACTTGTCCTAAAAAAAATTAACATTTTGGGCTGCCCAATATTTCTGATATTAGCCATCTCATGAAACATCGTTGAAGCGCCAACTGTATATATTGGATGTGACGCTATAGATGTTACACTACAAGGACTGTAAAGTACAGGCATTTGTGACGGGTCGGTGGTGGTGGTGTGGTTGGTGTTGCGTTTCCTTCGTTATGGTATTATTATTGAATAATAAAGTCACTCTGTAGACATAGCAATGTTGGTTAGACTGGTTAGCTCTGGGCATCAGAACATCCCTTCGACGTTCTGATTTGCATAGTCTATAGTATTTGATTTCCCTTGTGGGAGAGTTATCGTGCTGACAAAGGTAAACACCAACAGTTGTAGAACCGAACCCGAAACGTAAATAAAGGATCAAGCCTTCTGCTAAGAGTCCACATGTATTAAGATTTATACAAAACGATAATCGACATTCACAAAGGTTTCATATACAATTCAGCGTAACACTTGAATTCCAAATAATATCAGTATGTATCCGTCCGTGTCAAAAACAATGTGTCAGAAGAACATCGTGGCTATATACGTGCGCTGTTATAGTCAACAGCCAGAAATGAGCACATGAGTTCTTGACATCTACAAATTGAATCATAATACGATTCTTCTTCCATTATTAGTTTAATTTAATTAATCTCATGCTTAGATTAATTTCCGAACTGACCCTGAAGTCTACATCGATTCATCTATAAAATATAGGCTATATACTCAGCCTTATTTCCTTGGAAGAAATACAAGACACGACCTTCTTGCTTGACGGATAGCGTAACAAAGGCCCTGTAACCAAGTCACCCGGCGTGACCTTCCCAACGCGAATGCGTCATAATCTCCGCATATATTTCGCGTTCACTATACCGTAAAATATCGACATATTCTATAAATATTAATGACCCCTAAACGTTGCGCATGGGTAAACCCCAGCAGACGCCATCATTTAAAAAATAACACCGTAACAGATTTCCTGTCAGACGGGGGGCAAAAAAAAATCTATTAAATAGATTTTTTTTTTTGAACAATATTAATCAAATTATCAAAAATTTAACAAAACCCGACGTATGACCTACGATGTTCTATCTAGAACAGTGTCGCGGTCATGTCAGTAATATATTATAATAAAATCAACGTCATATTATACATATACCTTATATTAAACAAGGAAATGTCACTGTCACTAACTAATTAACTAATTAATTTGTTGTATGTATAGACTAACTAATAATGTGAGGTGTTATTAAAATTATTCTAACTAACTAAAATTAAAATAATTAATTATAGTATGTACGTATGGTACTAGCTATAAATATCTAATTGAAGAAAATGAGAAATAGAATAAGAGAGTAAAAGAAATAAAAATTGAGAAGTACGGACAATTGAAACCAAATATTAAAGTATACATTAAATTAGCATGGGTGTGAAAATGAAGTGTAAGGATAGATACCTAATTAAATTAACGCAATCAGAAGAAAAGAGCAGAAAAAATTCATACATTTTAACTATATATATGAAATGTCATAATGTAATATCTATTACCTTAATAATTACACTAATTAAAAGGTTTAATTGGTGTGATATTCTTTTGTTTCATCTTTTCTTAGTATATTTTATTTTTTTTATTTCATCACACTTTGACTTTATTATCTATTATATACTAATTTAATAACTAGAAAATTTAATAATATTGGACATGAAGATCCAATCGTTGTTACCTCCTGTTGAATTGTATGAAAGTTCATTAAGACACAAGGTTCATATTATCAAATTATGATTTGATGATCCATTCATTGTTAGTTCCTTTATTAAACTTTGAAAGTTAATTGACTAAGTCATCAACGTATCTGTCCCTTCTTCATCAGAGATTGTTCCTTTTTAACAGTTTTCAATCGAAATGAGTGATACTCAAAGTGGAATTGAAGTTCAAATTTTCAAACGATCCGTAAAACCTGATATTTTTGATCACCATATAGTTTATTTCGAAATGTCCTTATTTAGGTAGGAAGTCCAACTGAATAGTTGTATATTCTGACTTGATATCAATACCGTTCATTGCAAATGTAATGCTTGACTAGTCAGAAAATTTTTTTGAAATTGTAGTATTCATTCAGAATCCGTTGGATGTCTGGACAACGTGTCGGCTATGACGTTTTCAGTTCCAGGTATCGACTGTATCTCGAATTCGTAGGGTTGCAACGTAATAGCAAATCGTGCAAGTTTAGCACTTTTATGGTTTGAGCGACGTAATGCTGCCACTGATTTCTGATCAGTCTGGATCAGAAATGGAGATCCCAGTAAGAATTTCTCTAACTTGGTAATTGCCCAGATTACGGAGAGCAATTCTCGATCCACAGTGGAATATTTCATCTCTGGAGGTTTCAGTTTGCGTGAGATATACATTACGGGGTGAAGGACATCATCATGATATTGCAGTAGACATGCCCCGAGTCCGTAATTACTCGCATCTGTACGTAGAACAAACTTTTTAGAAGCATCTGGTAATCTTAAAACAGGTGGGCATGAAAATATTTTTAAGATAGCGCGAAAAGTTTTGTCACATTCGTCGGTCCAATTTATCCTTAAAGGCATGTTCTTCTTTAGTAACGAAGACAGGACAGCCGTGATGGATGATAGGTGAGGTACAAATCTGCTATAGTATTGGATTAAACCTAACAGACTCCTAACCTGTTTCTTCGTTTGAGGAACAGATAAATTTAATATTTTAGAAACTGTACTGGGAATTGTTTGGATACGTCCCGATCCAATAATGTGCCCCAGGAATGTTATCTCATTACACGCTATTTGAATTTTAGTTGGTTTAGCGGTTAAATGGTTATCCCGCAATATTTCCAAAACTGATTTAAGACCCAAAAAATGTTCCTCAAATGATGAACTAAACAAACATATGTCGTCAATATAGGTAATTATGTCTGATCTACCTGCTAAAATTTTTCGCATCATGCGAATAAAGGTAGCTGGAGCATTCATTAGCCCAAAAGGCATCACGTTCCACTGGTAAAGACCTCGTGGAGTTGAGAATGCTGTGTAGTATTTGGCTCTTTCGGTTAGTGGAATCTGCCAATAACCTTTAGTTAAGTCAATTTTAGTGAAAAGTGTAGCATTGGATAGACGAGGAAGTAAATCGTCAAGGATAGGATGTGGTTCGCTATCCGGTACTGTCTGCGCATTAAGTTTCCTATAGTCAACACATAAACGTATGTTGTTGTCCTTTTTCCGGACAATGACTAAAGGAGAAGAAAATGGAGATGTACTAGTCTCAATAATACCTAATGATATCATCTGTTCGAGTTCCTGAGATGTCTTACTCAGAAAATGTAGAGGTACAGAATAACGATGAACACGAATTGGTGTATCATCAATTCAGAATAATATCGTGACTAATTACAGATGTGCAACCCGGTACATCAGTTAACACATCTGGGAAAGATTGTAGAAGATTAGCAACGCGTTGATGCTGTTGCGTGTGTAATCGTAGAAGAACTGGGCACATCACGCCAAGATCAGTAGATTGGACAGTAAGTACAGGTAAAGGCATCTGCACTTCAGGAAAAGAAGATTCTTCCTCCTGTATAACAGATAGATTAGAATAATGACAAGTAGATACAGTATTGTCATCTAATTCATGAAAAATTGATTGTAAGTGTATAGGACGTGTATGAAATTGCTTGAGCATATTAATATGGAATATCTTTCTGTGTCCCTTGATATTTAAGGACGTAATCAACGTCTGAAATTTTATCAGTAGCACCTTATAAGGACCAGTCCATGAGATCAATAACTTATTGTTATTGTGAGGGAGTAATACATAAGCCTCATCGCCTGGGAGGTAATTGACGTAATCGTCCCTCGATCGATTTTGTATAGAATCGAGCCTTAGCTTTTGCAGTCTCAGAAGAAGCTGTTGCCAATTGGCAAGACTCAATAATAATTATTTCGAATATAATCACATACTCATAAGATGACTGAGTGTCCTGAGTCATCTCTGCATCAATTAATAAATCTTTTATCAGTCCCATAGGACCTCTCGGAGGGGCACCAAAAACTAACTCAAAGGGAGAGAAGCCAGTTTGTTCATGTGGCACCTCTCGGTAAGCAAATAGGACAGCTGGGAGTGCTCTGTCCCAGTCATGAGGGTGTTTAACAGTAACCTTATGTAAACGTTGCTTAACTGCACTGTTACGTCTCTCAACTGCACCGTTACTCATGGGGATGATCAATACTACTCAAATTCCTATCAATGTTCCAGGTTTTCATTACCTCCTTCATGGTATCGGACATAAACTGCGACCCATGATCAGATAATAATTTTCTAGGAAACCCTATTCTAGAGAAAATTAGATGTAATGCATCAGCTACATCTGTGGTAGTGGTTGTCTTCAATGGAATGGCTTCTGGCCATCGTGTGCATAAATCAATGCACGTGAGAACAAATCTATGTCCTCTCGCAGATGGTAGAAGTGGACCAATTATGTCTATGGCCATCTTGTCAAAAGGTCGTACTGAGATATCGCAAGCCTGAATAGGCGCCGTGTGAAAAGCTCCACGTGCTTTCACTTCCTGGCACGTAGTACAAGAACGTACATACTGCGAAATATCACGTGACACTCCTGGCCAAAAGAATGAAGATAATATGTGGTAAAGTGGGATGTTATAAATATTTATAGGGGACTTAGTGTACTGACTGAGATCAGCTGTGAAGGTATCTATATCTAATAAGAGTAGTGTATTATAGATAACCTTACTTACTGCCACATATGTATACCTCAGTCAGAATTATTCTGGAATAGTGTGATGACTACGTTATATGTCTAGGGTATGTGTATGATGAAGTGTAAGTCATAACAACAACAGACAGATAAACAATTTAATTTATTCCACCACACTTGACAACACTGTGACACTCACATACATATAACACTCTAAGAGGATATCTTAAAGGAGTCACTGATAACTTTTCAAATAACAATATGTATTCAGTGTTGTCATGAATGTATATGTGTCCTGATTCAAATACAAAGGGAACCAGGAATCACAATCAATTTTAATTACAAGTTATATGTACAGAATTTATTAATATGATTCTTATAGTGACATATATTATTAATGGTATCCTATGTGTGTCAGTTGTGTAGTGGTAATATGAGGTAATACTGGTTTTGTTTTGTTCAAGCTCTGTTGGTATTTGTCATCATGACTTCAATAGTTTGTTTCTATTGGAACTAGTATTGGAGATGTTCTCAGTTCCTGGTATTAAAACAATTAAATTCCCCTCTTAATTTTAGTTTATAATGTCATTTTAAGATGGGGGTACATAATGTTGAGCTCCATGGCCACACTCTCTTATCTTGCGTGATGACTGCAGTAAAAGACTCCTCTGCTCGATTATTTAAATGAGTTCTGGAGCCACCCCACTGGTTGCTATATGGACCAAGGAGTATGCTGTCCACCTCTGGCTTCAGCAAAGCTCTGACCAGGTGCTGCTCAATAACTTTAAGACCACGGTCCCTGAAACAAGAAGGTTGTACCTTCTACGTCAGAACTAATTTATACTCCATTTCTACACTGAGCACAATACATCACAAACATTGAGTTCAGAGCGTTAGGCCAACTGTCAGCTTCATCTGAAATACTTTATACCAGTATTTCCCTCCCTAATGGTTACTACGCCTCTGCAATTCCAGCATTATTTCTTTCTAGTTAATAATCTAGGTGTCAGTGTACTGTTTGGCCATTCCATGCAGTTTTACTTTCCTCCGACACCTTCTGTTCAGGCTGGAGCACTATAGGCTTTTACATCATGTTCGCTACTGAACCACACATATATACAGACATAAATTATCAATTTACATTCAATTTTCATTAAAAGATATTGAATATTTCAAGCTTACCACAATTCATGGAAATAATAATAAACAGTTTCGTTGACTGGCAATGAATATAGCACAACTCCGATCTGCCGATGTCCCAGGCTTTATTTTATAAAAAATATACACTGGTGCTCAACGTACTGTTTCTTAGTAGGTTTATTACAAGATGTGGCAATGAACAGACGCTCTGAATTGAGTATATTCGTAGCTCTACCCAATCAAACCATGTCTACACATCTTTTCAAAAAAGTACCCCTTTCTCACGTTTCCCCTGACAACACAAGATAGTATTTATAGTCCGACCAATCGTGTTTAGTCTTTCATTTGTTGCGCTCCAATCAAATAGGAGTTAACATGGTAGGCTATTTCCGTAACGTAATGTTTTTTCAAACACGTTATAAAAAAAAATTTTATGAGCAGAAATGATTTCATGCTGTCAGGCACCCCCACTATTTTATTTTGGCCATAACTTGGTAATTCCTAGACTATTTGCGTAACGTTTTACATATTCTTTGTCAGCAAACCCTAAGGAACCCAAATATACTCGATTTAAGGGAGCTAGGTGGCTGCGTTCAAAATGTGCATTTTCTACCACCTCCTGTTCACTTCAATCCCCATGTGGTGTCTGGGTACTGTCATGTTTTTCAAACGTAAACCGGTATAATGTCATAATTCCCAATAAGCGTTTTTCAGGATTTTAAAACCTAACTCTGGTATGGGTAGTGAAATTTTATCACTGTCGATTTGAAATAAAGTTAGTGCATGTGGCCTTACACGCGTGATGGCAGCAATTGTGTATCGCGCGACGCGTGTTTAGTGTTGCAGGTGTCCCTGCTTTCTGCCTCTCCCTTCTCTATATCCTTTAGTCCATCTGTCTTTTAGTTACGCCGTGTATAAAATGGAATGAATGAAATATTAAATTTAGGTCATTGATCAGCTTGCGTATCTCAAGGTTTTTCCAAGAAATACAGTACACGTTTCATTGAAGAAAGCGTGCAGCGACACAGTAGGCTTTTACTATCAACGTGAAAGCGTTACAATTTGCCGACGAAGTAGAAAACAAGGGGGATTTCGAGTACAGGCATTGTGACAGCACTGTTCTTTACCATTCTTCTTTCCTTTTATTAAATTTATTTGTTAGGCTTTGCAGGTTTTACTTTTTAATTTATTATTGGGGATTAAATAATTCACGACATAACTACTCGAGATTTTTGTTCGAGTATAATCCCATATGTCCTGCACATTTTAGAATCTATCACGCCGTGTTGAAGAATGTACCTGTCTAAAAGCAGCCGGTGGATGCCCATCACTTGTTGTATTTTTACCATGATTTATCACTAAAACATCTAATTAGTATTCATTTTTCATAATAAACCAAGTTTTGTTCTTTATTACCTGAAGGTCAAAAATTATCAACCTTATTAACTAGGTTAAAAAATGTATTTAAGATTTGTCATTTTTTTTTTTTTTTTTTTTTTTTTTTTTTTTTTTTTTTTTTTTTTTTTGTCAGCAAATGGATCCCTGTCAATAGGGGAATAGTCCTCAATATCCTCCTGTTTTTCTGCATCCATCTTATTATCATTGACACTTTCCATGAGCATAGTCTGAGCTCTAGTTGTCACGGCGTTTCCAGTGCATAGATTGTGTCTCTCCCATTCAATAATATCTTCTGGTGAACAATCCTTGCTGCCGTGTGTGCGACCCACCATAAGGTCTGCTATAGGCTTTTTCAGCATGCATACCTTCATGTTACCTGTGAAAAAAGGTGTGTTAACATGGATAAGACTGTGGGGTAAAACTCAATAGTTCCCCCAAAAGTCATGCAACGGACATATTCCCCCGTTGCACAGCTAGGATGTACAAGCGACTGTCCGCACTCCAATGGTTGTGGACCCCGAGTCTCTCAATACAGAAACTACAGAACCATTTACTATCCCTCTGTTAAAAATCAGAGAGGCCTGTTCCATCATTGGCTGCAAGACCTACTTCTGGGGTGTAATGTGTCCGCAGTTTTAGCACTGTCTCCTTTGCCTTCTGAAAAATAAGATTGCATTGTGGCAACTATTTGCCACGTTATAATTTATAGCAAAGCATGCAGCAGAAGAATCATTGTATTATCGTTTTAGGTGGAACCTGAACCTTATGGGTGATATCTTTTGTACCTGCTGCCCCGGTATTATGGTTATAATGTGAAGATCCCCGATAATGAGAACGATTACGAGAATAATTAGTTGAATTATCTCGTTGTCGTCTATTATAATTGTTATCTCGATTGTCTCGAGTTATAATTATCGCTATTCTTCCAATTGTTACCATTATTATATTGATATGACCGATTATAACTTGAGTTACGTGATTACTGTTGTATCTTGACTGGTGTGAATAATTTCTGGTTTGTTGTCTTCCTCTATTAAAGTTATTGTTAAAGTTATTCTGTCCCTTATGAAAATTAATGTCATAGTTTCCTTTGAACCTACCTCTGTCCACACTGTGTGTTCTAGGTTTGTTATGATTATGATATGCCATATTGGAGGCTACAGGAAGTGGTTCTCTTATCAACGAGCCAGAAATATTAGCATTCGGATGAGCTGTGCAGTAATTTAAAGAAATTTTTTCTAACTCATCAATAGATTCTGGTTTTCTTTCTTGCAGATAAGCAAAGAATGGTGGGCAGACAGAAGATAATACTTTATCCCTTAATAATAAATCAACTAATTTGTCGTAAGATTTGTTGACACCTGCCATTTCAACCCATCTGTTAAAAGTATTGCATATGTTAGCAATAAAACCTGTGAAATCTTTATTGTTATCTGGCAACGAACAACTTTTAAAACTACCCCCCCCCCCCCACCCCCCCCCCCCCCACCCAAATTAACATGCTCTTCGATTCAAGTGGAA